>JAQIXS010000165.1:0-60730 GCA_034700785.1 Rossiulus vilnensis | reverse complement strand
GGGACATGTGTAAAATAGAAGTTCAATAATCGAATCGATATCTCCAAGTTAGTTGTTTCGTCATCATGCAGTCAGTGAAAATACATGTACATGTAGATACTTTATTCATATAAGAAACGAACACGACCAATTTTTTGCCTTTAAAGCAACGTTTCTCTCTTCTATTTAGAACTTCCTCAAGCTAACATAATACATGTATTTCAATCAGCATTTGTACTTTTCTGCCTGGTACTGAAATATTCGCACTCGGATTGCTAACAGCACTCCATTGCTCTGGGATTAAAACTAGTCCAATTTAACTGTGAGTTGACTCTAAGTATGTAAACTTTTAAACCTAGATTTATGGAATTCCATGTATTATCTATTTTCATGTGTACTGTTTATCAGGCATATCAACTCCTTATTTTACACTTAATACAGACTACATAATACATTATTATTCAATGATTATAGGTTTAATGGTATACAAACTTGGAGTAAACTCATAGTAAGATTGGACTGGTTTTCCCAGAGCAATGGAGCGCTCTTGAAATATGTTACTGTCTGGCAGAAAGTACCAATATTGATCTACATGTATATGTAAATACACTATGTACATGTATGTTAGCCTGATGAGGTTCTAAATAAAAAGATCGATTTTCGATCGCGATTCCAATTCCCTTTCAAATCTTGTGGTTTTTTTACCTGACAATCTGCAGGTCGTCGCATTTTCGCACCTAGCTGCGCTAATTATTAATGCATAATTAATTAGGTTTCGGGTGAAATGCGCCAATTAGGACTCATTTCTCTGGGCACCGCAGCGTCTCGCCGCTGCAATTACAGACAGTTATCGGAAATAAATAACCAACGACCGAATCGTTTCCTCCCGATTTCCCTAGACGAAAATGGAAAAAAAAAAACAGACAGGAATTTATGAACAGGGCATTCCACGCGCGCCTCATTAACGCCGCTCTCCGTCCAGGCTCGACTAAATCAACACCTCCTCTAATTTAAGAATCAATTTGAAAAAAAAAGTAGCATTGTTTTCGTCTATCCGCCATCTGCTCCTCTCAATTCCATCGCGATTGGAAGCTCATTAACGCAACAATCATTTGGCGAAAGTTTCAGGAAGGAATCGCTACGGGGATGCTGCCATTGTCTCCCCTGGCCCAACGAGCGACGTTTTAATTTACGCATTGTTGAGTCTTGCGTGGGCCTCGCTACTGCATTTGCCCCGAGGATCATTAATAAATGCACGTCAGAGCAATTAAGGCGTTTGATTTAAGGCGATTCGCAAGTCAATAGCCGCGAAGCGAAAAAACGCCGTCTTGTTTGATGTCACAGACAAAATCCATGCATGCGATCGTCCAGCCCATTATGTGTGGGTCACACGAAAGGGGCTTTGGTACCACCAATATTTCCACAACGCAACCATTTTCAACAAATAATAATAATAAAAGTGGAAAACACCTACTCTGGATATACCGGTACATAATCTAGATCATTACATAATCCACGTACATTTTACGAGGTACCAAAAACTGGGGTGGACATACCGCATTCGAGGAAGTAGCAGTTCATCATGGGAGGAATCGTGTTTACAATAGGGGGGACACATGTATTGCAGTTCCAGTTTTTCTCTATTGTGGTTTTAAGTGAGTGTCGCTGGGAAATTAAGTTCGGTTTTACTCATTTTAAAAATTCTGATCAAACGGCAAAATTTTTTGAAATCAGAATAAGCATGTTAAAGGCATGCAGATTTCCCAAAGCAATGCAAATGGTTTATTGTCGTTTAAAGGCATTTTAAAGAGCAATACATTATTTATAAAACGAGCTGTTTCTATTTTAAATTGGATATCTATAGTTGTACTTTCTAAATAAGATACATTTGTAAACACTTGTGCATCATTTTCTTTGCTCGAGAGTGTATATGATCTCCACTGGACCGACATGTCAGACCAAACGTCAGTTGGGTCACATTTTGTACAACGAAAAACGTTTTGAAACTAGATTACTCGCTCAGTTAATTGTGCTAAGTTTCCGAAAAATACATGTACATGATACATGAGAAATAAATGTCACGAAAGTATCAGACTATTTTCCCGCAAAACTCGACGCAGCATTCAGTTTTGAATAACAAAGACCTACACATCATACCTGTAGTCAGAAAAAACCTTACATGGTTTGATTTTTAATTCTTTCTAGCATTTACATTTTGGTTTAGCATTGAAAAAATTGCAAGATAAAAAAATTCTAGTGTGCAGTGGAGCGAATTATTTTAATGTGGATAAATAAACGTTTGAAAAATTTATGACCTTCATGCAAAGTGTTGCCACGCCATTATGCGGGAGCATCGTAGTTTCTGAATTTATCTTTTAAGTTTAAAATACGCAGGGTGCCATGCTAATTAAAATATGACTTATTCCAATAATTCTTCCGCATGAAAAATCTCACTAATAAAGTGCTGACATGGAAGGTATAATTAATCCTAACGAGACTTAGAATGGGAATCGAATGACCAGATGACATACATTAGTTAGCGTGTGCATTTAGCGGACATTTTGATTAATTAAACCATCGAGACGTAGAAGAAAGTCGTGGGAATGGTGCATGCTTTTTCCCCTCAAATTTCCACATCATTAGTTTTCCATCACTGCACCATTAATTCCAGCTCGTTAACAGATGGGGCATAACTTCGACTCATTTCATTATTTACCACATTTTTGCACCATTGATGGCGCCATGCCCATGGTTTATGCAAGATGCACGCACAAGTGCACACCATGTTCTCAATCTTGAGATCTCAGTAGTTGGAATAATTGCTCTTGTTGCATATACAGAATGAAATTTTTTTCATTACTATATTTATTTCTGCAATAATCTCTTCTGGCAGATTTTGAAACCAGAAAAAGCTCCAAAAAGCGTTGGTTGAACTAAAGCATTTACCCAACGCTGTACGTCATTTCGTTACTTTGCTTTCTTTCGCTCCTTGCAAAGTGCACTCATTTTCCTAGTCAAATAAATTTGGAAAAGATCTTCCTAATAGCATTATTACAAGTTACAACCTCATTCCTCGAAAAAATCGATCGGTGGATCCTGATAGTGCGCACATGAAGAAAGGGGGCGTGGAGGAATTCGACTAATTACTAAAAAAAATGGCGGACGCTATTACTTATTGTATCTTTTTCATATTTTTTTCTTTTAAACCCCCATATTTCTGTTTTTATGCATGGGATTGAAGCTTAGCAAGCCTAAAACCCCGATAATGTCATTGCTAACTGTTAACAGTATAAGGAAATTTGAAGCTGACTGATTCGTGAAACTGACATTCTGGATCAATGGAATTTTGCAATAAAGGCAATAAAAGACCGATTATAGACTAATGTTAGTATTTTCTTCAGAGTATCGTTTTTTCTATTGCCCACAAGGATTTCTTGAACCCATTTAGACCATCGTTTAAATAAAGTATAATTACAGAGTAATTAAGTTAACTATAAATGTTTAATTGACAAACATTTATACCACTCATATAATCATACATGTATTATGAGCAGTAGTCATTAACTTGCGTTTCAATATATTCGATCCGTCTCGATCCAATCGAGATTTTTTGGGAATTTGTAAAACATACCATCGAGAACCAAGATGAATTAACTCTCGATATCAGCTCTTAAGTTTTAACTTCACGTGAAATCGCGATATCAACTCTCAGATTACAGTCAAAACCGTGTCCACTTGATATTTTGCGAGTCAGTTCATCAGTATAAGGAAATGTAAGAAAGTCCTTCCGAGATATGCATATATCAGCAGATACGACATTGGATAAACTAGTTAAGAAAAACTGCTATTTTACTATTTTATAATTATTCCGGGATGCACAGCAACACCGTATCAACACGTATCAAGTTCCAAAAACCAGCTTTTCAGAAAAGAGAGGGAAAAAGCTGACGTTTCGTGAAAAGCATACATTTAGATAGCACTAATTTGATTGCGTACAAAAAAAACAAGTTCGGACGATGTACATGATTGACGTTTAATTACGAAAACAGAAACGAGAGCTTTGTGAAAAAATTGTGTTTTTAATTTAAAAAAACTTCCATAGCGTCGTATGTGCCACACGCATTGCATGTTCAATAAACGTTCAAAACACATTCTCTTGTGGCGAGTAGAGCAGCAGCGCATTGATATCATTCATTCCTTCACTTTGACATGGGAACACTAACTGGTTCCGTAAGCCCAACATTGAATAACCTTTACTAACCTTTATTCATGACCACCTTAGCAAGGTTTGCTTTCGTGCCAACGCACAGGATTTGAAAATGGGACCATGCTTGGCACCCTTCATTTGTTGAAGATAGAAGTAGTAGCGCTTGTGTACTTTTTTCTCCACAAGCTCGATTTACTTTACTTCCCTATGCTATTATTATACTGAAAGTACATTCGTCGTAGTTACTCAACACGCCGCTACGCAACGCCTCTTTCGTTGCTGCATCTCAATACTTTGGTACAGAGAACGTTGAACAACTGACCCTGCATGCTAGCCTGTCTCTAGATGTCAGTTTGATACGTGACGGGATTCGAACATTAAACTGCAATTTCCGGAAGTGCACAGTAGTTTGTCTGACCCACTGGTCTTGATTCGTCTCGGTCTGCCTTCTCGAAAGGCAAGAAGATGGGAACTTGGGAAGCCATCTGACGTGCATACACAATGCTCAACAACGTGCAAGATTACCAGTTTCAGGAGTTTTTTGGTGCGAAATTCCGTCATTTTCCATTTTTTTTGTGGTAAATTTTCCACATGATCCAAGTATTTTCCTCGATCTCAAACCGCATCAGCACGATGCAGAGTACGCATTGCTGGGCATGAAAAATGCACGTCGCCATCAGATAACAAGCATTTTATAGGCCATTCTTGCTCCAACTATTGTGCGGTTTTTGGATATTTCCAAAAACAGATAAACCGTGAATATAAGCGAGGCCTTTTTTGTTTGGAGTTCTATCCGAATCTATCGGATATAAAACCGTCAAACACCAAGATATCAAAAATGAAATTCTCACATACATGCAAAAAAAGTTGTTTGCCTTCTATTAAGATATGGAAAAACAATAAAAAAAATTATCAGCTATTTATTATTCAATATTTTCGAGCTAGATATATACAGTCAATAGTTGTGTTCTTCTTTAAAAATGGAATCAATGAAAAAATCAAAGATGCATATCGTAAAAAAATTACAATAAGATACACGTATGACGAGTGATGCGGAAGCAATTTGCCTTCCAATAACGAAGTGCGCTGATATGGAATGAACAATGCGAACTATTGCAGGCAGGCACATTCATCAAAAATCAAGGTTTTTACACATTTCGCCATGCGAGTGAACGCTCCTATAACGGGGCTGATTTCCCAAACCGCAACTTCCCAACAGTTGTTTCCAAGCTTTCATTGTTTATTTATTTGCGTATTTTCAAGCGCAAATTCATGATGAATAGCTTGCATTATTTACAGAATTATCTTTTTCTCATAACATCTAAAAACAATAAGACTAATCCCATACATTTCAGGACCGATTGTTTTAAAAGTACCTTAACTGTATGGGATTATTCGAATGGGACCGTCCATGAAGTAAGTTCAAGATTGGAGGGTGCGGGTGGCAGGGGTCGACAAATTAGGACGTCCAAAAATATGTGTTCTCGACAATAAAACCCGCAAATATAGGTGGCCACAAACGGACAGATTTGTTGACAGTCCAGGTTAAAAATAAGGGCAATTTGAAAAATTCTGAGCGCTTGCCTATGGAGAAATCATTTTTTTACCAATTCGCCCTTAATCTTCCATTCTGGATATGCCCGTGTGTCGCTACCTAACAACGTTCTCACCCCTTAATGGGACATCTGTTACATCAAATAACAGTCATAAATATGATGAATGTTTTATCATTTTTTGTTTTTAATAACTTGTTTAAGACTTCACCAAAGGACATTTCTCACTGTTTTTTATGCAATCGATAACATTGTCATCGATAAATTCCCCAAATGACGTCAATTTAAATAACTTATCCGAAGTTAAGGATCTCCATTATATTAACTACATTATTACAAAGTTGAAGGTAGAATGACAGATTATTTCAATAACAAACACTATATACATTACACGTTTACGTACTTAATTGGAAATACACACTTGTAGAACGGCACATACTCTATCCTAACCATAAAAAGTTAACTCGTACATTTTTGTTTCAATTTATTTTCCCCAATGCATAATTGGTCATCCACCTTCGGTTTATCACTTAAAAAATGGTCTGTTAATCTATAAAAAAAGTAAGACATTTGAAAATACCGTTCCCCAACCGCCTATACCAGGGCTTCCCTGCACGTCAACCTTGTATTGCGGGCTGCATATTTTCCCCCAATTTTTTTTCTAACGAAACGATAAATAAACGAGACGTTTTGAAATTATAAACCAAGGCTGAAACCTTGGCCAAAACCAATTCTACCGAGGATTAAAAAATAAATTCAGCAATTATAATAAGTATTTGAAGCAAACATGTGCGATTAATTTTTCCGCATGGTGGGCATGATGACGCCAGTTGCTATCACTTTTTTTCAAAATATTTTGGGCCAAGGAATGGCAAGACTGTTCTATTTTGACTGGAAATTCAGAGCGAACAATGGCCCTGGTAGCGTACCGGCGCATGTTTGGAGTGCGTCCCAGCGCCACCCCCATTGTGCGTCCACAATACGGCCTAACAAGCCTTTCGCGGCGGCCATTGTGGCGACGCAAATTAGGCATATTTGGAATAGTTGAAGGCTCAGGCTGCGCCGGGGCTAAACACGTGTTTGTTAAACGCCTATTATCGCTTCTAGTGGCCGTCGAGTAGGGGGAGCCTCGGTCGCGCCTTCCCATGGGCCTTTTGTTGAAAACGGTTTTTTTTTTCCCAAAGAGGATTCTTCCGGATGCTCAGCTTCCGTTTTCGAAAATAAAGCAACCGTGCCGCGAGAGACGAGCGGTCGCCTCTGCCCAGCAGGGGGCGTTGCCGAGGGGAGGGAAGAGGCACTTAGCTCTGTTAATGATTTTGAAAAATCTTCCGGGACATCACGAGATGACAGCCGAAAATCCCCCTTTTTTTTCTAAAGTGCTCTAATAAGAACTTTGCGTGCCGTGCTCATCCAGTGCATTACCTTTCGCGCCCCCCGAATGCACTCTCTCATTTGACGTTTTTAGGGTGCACTTTTGATTCTAAACAAACATATCCTGCTCATCCCTTCTTACCTAAGAGGAACGGGGGCAATTCTAGAAGCATTTTGCACGTACGCTGTATCACCCTCAACCCGGGTCATAGAGAGCCTCCTTTTGAATTTTTCATACTTCAATGTTTTGGAAATACATGTAATTGTTTCAAGATTCGAGAGACGCGTGAGTAACTGAGAACACCTCAAGTTTTTATTTGAAAAGAATCACGTTTCTCTCTGCTTCAAGAAGCATGCGTCGTTGTATGCCACACTAGTACATTAGATTTTAAAACGCAATTTGGAAATGGAGCTCAGAAATACGTATATTTTATTGCGTTGTAAGATATTAATTAGCCGTGCGTATTCTACAAAATTCCATTCAAGGCAAAAACCACAAGCGGTGTAGTGTGAAGCTAACATTCCTGTACGAAAAGTGCAGGATGTCAAGACATTACTCGGGCCATTATAGACCTATTCTATTCGATACTGATGTGGTAGGGGGTCAATTAGTTTAACCCAAATTCAAACACAGGTGAGATGAAAATTTTGAGCAGTCATTACAACTGAAGGGTAATTGAGAAGGAAATACAGTCGTGGCCGATTACCCCAGCATTCACCTGAAAATATTGCGGAAATCAGGAAAACCACAATTAGGATAGCCGAGCAGGGATTTGAACCCTGGTCTCTCGAATGCAAGGTGGACACGATGTCACTAAGGTACCTTGGTACCTTTTTTTGGATTTAAATATTATCATGGCCATCTGATGCTGTGTTTAATTTGGAAAATACATACGGTTTTTAAGAAAAATGACTGCAATAGGACAATTTGTTAAAATGGCATTGTTTTCGAATGAGAAATGGATTACCGTGATCTTCATGGACATTGCTGCTGTTTATTTTATTTGTATTTTATTTTTATGACACACATTCAAGGTTTGGAAACTATCACAATGTGTTAGTCTTCCTTTCAAGAAAAAATTAGGTAAGATTCACGGTTTAGTTTCTCACAGTAACGCTTTAAATTGGCGCAATTTCAATTTTTAAGCCAACTTCAAGTTGATGGTCAATTTGAAATACACGATTTCGGTAGATGATTTTGAGAAGAAAAAATTACCAAAAATTGAAATTATTCGGCCATATCGTAGATGAGTCATGAAAATACAAGAAAATGTATACAGGATCGAGCAGACTAGTAATTTGAAAATGTATTTCACTGGTGCATAAATGAGGCATAATTCTATTAGCGGGTGAGGTATTGTGATATAGGGGAGAATAATACCATATTATAGTTAGAGTGGAGTAGTGCACGTATCACGGTTTCACATGATTATAAATGCTCCTAAATGGTTGAAACGAATCGGTACATAATAGAAAAATCCACTTTAATTACATGCTTCAATTTACAAATCTAAAACTATTAGTTTCTTAGGCGAATTTTTCGTATTACACGGAATATGATAATTGAAATAGCATAAGTAATACTATTAAAACAAATAAAAAACAAGGTTGTCGTTTCCAAAAAAGCTTGGTATACGTGCATTTTGTACGGCCCCTAGAGAAGATGGCTTTTGTATTTCTTGAGAAGGGGTAAGGGGGTTGGCCCGTCACTTTTTTTCTCACCCTTACTTTATCTCATCCTCTGTTCATTTGTTCTTCCACAGAAATGACACGTCGGTTGTCCTCTCTGCCCTCTGTGAAAAACCAAAGCCAAACAACAAAGGCAAACAACGGCTGTCTGCCAAATTTCAGCCGCTTACCCAAAAGAGCTTTTGTGCTAGGTTTCTTTTTTATCCCGCGATAATAATGAGTTTTAATAAGAAATTTCATTAAAGGTGGGGAAAGTGGCGGGCAAATCCTCCTTCCTCCTTCTCGTCACCGTAATTAAAAGTCATCGAGAAATTTCAACCGCGTTCAAACCGCCATTGTCGCGTCTGGTGAGAACCCCTTTAACGACTTAATTAAGCCTACTGGTGGCCATTTTCACGGAAATTCAATGAAAACAAAAAAATTGGAAAACTGTCCAGGTATTCGTTGTTTTCCTACGCCGTATACACTTTTGACATCGTTAAGACGTGTAGGAGTAAAATTACAGTGAGCACACAAATATTATATCAATACAATTCGAATCACATGAATAAAATCACCTGTTGGTGCCATTATTCACCAAGCAGAACATTTCGTGTAGGTCTTATTTATTTATTTTTGTTTACATGCAACTATTTGACTCTTCTCTGGTAACTTAACCATACCCTGGCATCCATTTAATAACATAGGTCTGAAATAGGTGTAGGTTATCCAAAGTTAACGACAGCATATGCTGTGGCTTCCTAGATACATGTATTTTCATCAACATAATTAATAACAGAATAAAGTACTATTAAAACGACGTCATTTGGAACGGTATAGTGTTAACAGTCGTTATATTGATGTACATGTACAAAGTGTCGGTCTTTAAATTGGGGAAAACCAATTAGCCACTAATCCACTATACTTGACGTCCTTAAGGGGACGGGATAACATTCATTTAAAAAAAATCGCTGATACTTCGGACACAGGAATATTCCAGCGGTATCAGTCTCCAGGCATGTGCAGTGATGCAAGAATTGGTAGGGGGAGGTTTGGTGGCAGGTCACTGCATGATCATGATCAATAAAATAATCACGCTCCCACAACGAGATTTTTATGAAGGCGTTATAGGCCTAGTCAACAATGATGTATCAACATCAACCACGATCAGTACAGGAGTAACAGGACATAATCAACATCATGATGTTGATCAATAATTTAGTCCGGTGTGTCCAGCGTATAAATCGACTCCCCCCCCCTTCCCGACTTTGCCTCATGGGGCGAGTGGTTGTGATTGAGAGCTTGGACTTCCGAAACTGCTGACCCCCACTCCCGCTTGTCTGAGGTCGTTTTAAATTGGGCGCATTCCCACAACTCCCTAACCTCGGACGTCCTTTA
This sequence comes from Rossiulus vilnensis, assembly GCA_034700785.1. Taxonomy (NCBI): domain Eukaryota; kingdom Metazoa; phylum Arthropoda; class Diplopoda; order Julida; family Julidae; genus Rossiulus; species Rossiulus vilnensis. The sequence continues at coordinate 50,554 of JAQIXS010000165.1, read as the reverse complement.
TGAACTGCAGCTCCCAGCTCGTGGCAGGGCAACAGATCGAAGTGACCAACAGAACCAAATACAAAGTTACTCATGCGCAAAGCATTGTTGACAAAGTTGAACATGTCGGCATTTCAAAAAGGGATTGTGGGATGTCATGAAGCGGATCAGCTGACCAGCGAGTGGCAGTGCCTCGTGTGAAAGGGGGCAAAACGCCATCCCAATTCCAAACTTGAGCATCCGAGGATCACGTCCGGCTTTCCTGATGCCAAAAGGCGACGCCCCCCCGCCAAGGCTGCATCCGCCATCCCCCCCATTGTCTGAAATTTGGTGAAAAAAACAGTTTCCTCCGATATCCACTCCCGTTGCAATCCGTTTGCATACCAAGCGCCCGTCGCGACCCCATGCGGCGACCTCCGACGGGCCATCTCTGGCGACCTTGGCTAATTAGCGAAGCGGTAAGTGGTGGGGAGGGGGGCCAGGAGCTGCTAGGTCGCTAATTATGGACAGATTTCGGCTTTTTCACTGGCAAATTTGCGCCGGGGCGCGCAGGGGTGTCCACCCTTTCGGCGGAATTCGGGGCAGAGCAGCCACTCTTTGAATCCGTGCGTTCGTTTGCCCCGTTTTTCTCGGACTTTTTTGGCCACTTTTTCATACTCTGCAACCAAAGCATTTTTTGGAAGAACCTACGTTCCTAGCACGCGAACGTACACAAAGGAACCATCGGGTTGAGGTCAAATCGAATGATGCTCTATCGTGCAACTGGTGGTCAATGCCAGTAATTAGCCGATGCCAAAACTTCATCCATTGGACTATGTAAGTCAATTCCGTAGGGATTCGTCGATGCACTGGAACCATAACGAGACATTTGCAGAATGCCCTTATGGCGGATAATTTCAGCGGAATTGTAACTGACCAGGTGGAATATAAGAAATAATTGGTTAAGGAAGAAATTCAGTAGGTAGAATGAAGTATCATGTAAATTATTTAGTTGTTGTATCGTTTTTCCGTCAAGTGACATCTATTGTCATATTGGCTTCACCGCAACATTTTAATGCCGTGTGGCGAAGCTATACTGCAAAAGCTCTAGGCCAATATTTCCATTCTCATCACATTCTGTCAAAATGAAAACTGTAAATAAAATCATAGATAATCTCCGATTTTCTTCTTCTTCAAATGTATCGTTTCCCTATAAACTCAATCCTTAAAAATTCTCCCAACCTTCTTTTTTGCTCAATCATCACATATTTCAAAACGCTAATTGCAATTTATCTCTAATGCCTACGAATTATATCCCTTCCTAGATATACCTCCTATTTGCTCCAAATTACTCTTTAGGTATTTCAGGCTATGAAACTTTTTCTACAGATTTCCACATTTGCTTGCTCTGACTTTCATTTTTTTTTAATTGAAAATATCCTGAATCACTAATCTCCGCGAATGTTTAAACCGTGTTAAAACTGACCCTCCGCAAACTCCTAAAATACGGACAATTTTTTGATCTCGTTTAACATTTCCCCGCTTCTTTGGTGTATTTATTGTTATTGTATTCTGCTTTCGTCATTTCCTAGAATATTCCGCCTGCTTTCGTTCGTCATTGTTATGCTAAAATGCGATTGTATTTAGTTGTTTTTAATGATAAGTTTGAGAGTTTTAATACCGATGATTACGTATCGATCAAGACATTTTCTAAAAATGCTTACAGGAAAAACGTTTTCCCTCCCTCCTAATCAGTGCAACCAGACGTATTAAGTGATTCCCGTTTGATATAATTCAATGCAATTGATTTCAGGTTTTCCCAAACACAACTACATACCTATAAAACCCTAACGAGCTAATCGCGAAATGCATGCATTTGTTTAAGAAGAGGATGGGATTGTTCTTCCTGTTGTTGCTTCTCATATCGTCCATTCAAGATTCTGGTTTGGGAACTGGATGGCCTGGCCATTGTAACGGGGGATTTTATCTTTCGCAAATGGATTTCAGCTCCCGAGTACGTGTTTATGAAACTAACAATAAGATGAACTAGTGTAGTTATTTAATTGGCTTTTAAAAAGAGCATTGTGTTTTAAAGTGCGGAAACTAAGAGCGATAATAAATGAAAAACTGTCGAGATAAGCAGCGTGTATAATCTTAATGAATGTAACGTATTTTTATACTATCATCCATGTCATATCGCTCTTAATACCAGTGGTCTTTTAAAACACAATACGCTTCTCGCATAAAAATGTACACATGTATTATTAGGAGCAAAAGCATAATTATATAACAAGAATTCCGAATAATAACGGCACTAAATTAAATAATGATTAAATTCAGACGCTCATTGCTTCAAAAATTAGCACATGATGGCCAAAGTATCAATTTAATGTTATCGTTGCTTTATGTTGTTTTAAAACAAAGGAGAAAAGCCAAGAAATAATGAAATGCCAAACTCGCTTTCCACTAAACGAATACATTTTTTAGACAAATTAACACCTGCAGCATTTATTGCAATAAATACACGCTTGTCTAAAGCAACATTTTAGACACGATTTCTAGTCGTGCCTCACATAATGTTAACATTGTATAACATACACTATAGTATGCAAATCAATTCTATGTCTCCGCTTAAAAACCATTCAAGAAACACGAAAAAGTTATTTTACTCTACCTTAAAGCCAAAAGAAATGTTCTTTTCATCAGCTTGACGTCATGCGTCACTCCCATTCGCATTCCATCTTTTAGCAAAATTTCATTCCTAAATAAAACGATGTGCTTTTAAAAAACGTCAACAACAATACTGGTCGTTTCATGGAAGATAAAAATCCCTTTAAAATTGAGAAAAAGTGATCGAAAAAAGTAAAACCCGATTTCCGCAATAAATACGTGTTTATTTGCCAAATAACACGTGTTTATTGCAAACGTCTGTCTGGAAGTAATATTTCGACACATGTTGACTGTCTCATACATTATTCAAATCAATTTCATATCTGCATATTAAGCAATCAACGTATGAATGAAAAAAATGCTAATACATGCATATATGTCTCTTAAAAAACCGAAAGAACATTCCTTCTGTTCAGTGATGACGAAAATGATGATTTTACTCTCCGCCCCACCCAACTACACATCAAATTGAACTTGTTCCCACCATACTGGAGCTCAGATTTTGAAATACTGATGCATGAATCAAATCTGATTTCATTATTAGATCTAAAATACCAGTTAAGAACGTTAATAAAATCCCTAACACCAGCTTCCTCAAATGACGTTATTAGAAATTAACCAGGTGTTAATGATCTTTTATTTACAAGATTGCACCTTCAAATAGCGTCATGGAATTGATGGACAGACGCTTATGTGTGCCGATCAATTCGGCCAATAATCGGGAATAGAAGGTAAAAAAATCGACTTTCTGATGAACGGCCCCAAAGACCAGTTCCAGATCTCGCAAATGTCCAGAAATAACACATCGCACAAGGTGTGCTACCGCCGACGCCCACACACCCCCAAGGGGGTTCAGTGCCCCTTGCCACGCTGGAATTCCAAATCTTCCCAACTAGCACTTTGGACACACATCCCATTTAATCGGATTGCATTTTTTTGTTTGTTTACTCATTGTTTACCTCGCCTGGCTTCTCGCTCAATCTAGTGGCCTTCAGTTCCTCTGACCTCGCCTAACCTCAGATGTGGATTTGTAGGTCTGTGCACACGTGACGGGTCGGAGCGGTGCAAATTACACGTCGGGAGCGGCGAAAATGATCGTTATTACACGTAGGCCACCCTTTCCCATAAGGCCTGATGTGGCCGGGGGCGCTCAGACGGGCCACCGTGAGCGCGCAACCCGTGGTCAAGCCAGTGGTCAGCCGTGCACAGTGAAGGATGACCGTTACTGGGCCGGCGATCGCAATTACTCCAGCGCGCCTCATTACTGGCCAATTACTTAACATTTCCTGCGATTTGCTGCCAGATTATAGGCATCGCGAAGACGCATGCATGCAACTGCAATCTGCACGCAGGCGGCCAATATTACAGTTGAGGGTGAGCGTGAAATTCGGCCCCTACCAATTGCCACTGGTTTCAATTTACGCAAATGCTATGTAGCTCGATTACTATGGTCGGTGAAAAACCCGGAAAAAATCATAAATCCGGCGTTTTATTAGTGTCTCTTTGGGGAGCCTGATCTACATTAGGGCCGTGAAACTAGTTTGGATGGTAGCCACTGAACGAGGTGTGCTCGCGCATGAGCAGGAGGTCAGTCTGGTTTTCGGTAAACCCTTGCAGAAACGTTCTGGTGACTGACCATCATCACTGCCAAACTGAATTTCTGTTGGCTTAGTGCAATCCTTTGGATGAATTTGGACTTCTCCCTTGGCAAGAGGTCTTAGAAGACTAAAAGTATGGATGCGAACGGGCTTGGATTCCCTCCACCATTCCAACCAGGTCTTCCACCATGTCTTCCACTGGAGACCCTTGATCAGTTGGGGAAACTCATCTCGCTGGTATTTGTCAGTGTCGAATCCTCATACAATGCACCATTTCGAGTTCCTACACTTGACCGAGCAGAAAAAGTCAACACTCAAGAAGGGATCTTACTAATGATAAATATCCAATCTCTTACTTTTGGAGGCCAGTTTCTGCTCTAAACAACGCTGTAAATCGTCCATTTATAGGGAATATGATAAAATGAAAAAATAAAGAGTAAATATTTTCTATGATTAATCCTGGAAAATACGCAATTGTAATTGGAAGAGAATTATTATTTTTGTTTTATTAATAACTCCATAGTGTATTCTCTCCATTTAACGTTTGACAATTAAAATAAGCTCTATCGCATTCCAGTTTAAATTACAGTAAATTGAATACTTTCTATTCACAATCATATGCACTTTCATACAAATTCGAATTTTAAAGTTGAACTGGATGAGTTACACACTGGAACGAATGGTCCACATCATGCAGTGAGAAATCGTATTCCGATTTCCCCACACTTTAAACGACTTTGCTATACTGCTTGAAGATGCTTAAAAATGGAACACGTGCAAATTTAAGGCAATTTCAACCAGTTTTTGGGCAGCATTTAAATGTGAGAGTGGAAGTGACTATTCAAAAACCATGTCATACACGTCAAATGCTTGCTAATACATATTCAAGCATACAGTTGAAGGTGATCTGTTCGATCACTACACATGTGTCTTTTAACACTTCCAGACGTTCAAGTTCCCATGTATTGGAGCAGAACCCATAAAACCACTGTTACATCACTTACAATGACAACTATTTTCACAGATACAATTGTAGATCCTTATCAGCTTCCACATTGGAGCCATTTTTTTGGCGAATTTTTGCTTCCATCTGCAACAGGCGGCGCGCATCGCAAGGTCGGAAAGGTATAGTCCAGTGGCCCCCCCTGGCGGGTGAGCTTCACGCCTCACACCCTCGATAGGTAAGGCGTGGTGGGAAAACACAAAAGTCGGCTGGTGTTTTTATTTCTTTGGCCAGGCCCTGCCCAGTTTGACGTTCGTTAGTCTAGTCTGAGAGCGGTAAATGAACTCGTCGTGGCATCTAAGAGGTGCATTTATCCAAAATAAACACGACTTCAGGAAGAAGATAAAATTAATCCTTTCATATCGACCGCAGCGGACGTCCATCCGTGCCCCCTCATCGGCTTCAGTTGGCGCTTTATCGGATCATCTTATTTCCATTCTATCTGTAACAACACTCCTCTCGATTTCAGGAAATTGAATTAGGCCTCGGCGCGTACAGGGTGTCCAGGGAGGGATTACAGTGGAAGCTCGATTATCCGATGCAGTTGGGACCGCGGCTATTTCGGATAATCGAATTCCTCGAATAACCGAAATTATGGTTAAAACATACGTGCAACGGTATTTTGTTCCTTAATCACTTTTAAATTTCATGCACACTGTAAATAACTTTCAAAAACTCTTTTTAATCAGAATCTATAGCCTCCAACCAGCCCAGTGCACCGTCACAGTCTCACGCGTATGACGCTTTTATCAATGTTTATCTGCTCGAGACATCGATTAATCCGAGTGCTTATCTGATGATGCTTCATCTTGGTTAATCCGAATATTGGATAACCGAACGTCGGATAATAGAGATTCCCCTGTATTTCCAGAAGCCACAATGGCGGAACATTGAATAAGTACATACAATACATTCGGTGGTGAAATGAATTGGGCATAATTTGTGTGGAATTCTACACGCTCAAAGGTTAACGGGTTTGATGAGACCAAGTTGTTAATGAAAAAAATCGGCGTTACGAATGAAGATGGGAGCCAAATAGCCAGCTGGGAAAATTTCTCAAGCACATTATTCAAACGATATTCGGTTTTAACTACAAGCACGCTTGTACCCAGTTTTCAAAATAAGCTTCTCAAAATATCATGATTAAATACGTGAACTGCATGATATTTTCGTTACCGTAAATGTTGCATTGTGGCAGGCAACATGACACGATGCCGTTTATGTTGGTAAAATATTCAAGGGCGTTTACAACGAAAACAATGCTTAAAAAGCAATTTATTTCATTTTAATGAATATAAAGCCGATTTTGAGACTTCATTAAGAAAAACTACATGCGCCTACGCAATCTTTTTAATAAGCAGTTGTGGTACGAAATTAGTACTTCATAGCAGACTCGTACTGGTTATAAGCCACATTTTATGTTAACCACTACATGTCAGTTTCAAATATAAAACGATATCCGTTCTCATGTTACTCCAAACCGCAATAATTCACATAATGTAGGTTCAAGGTACTGCGTAAACCACAACCCTCCATTAGGCCTATTCAATTCCTGATATGTCTATACATGGATATTTCAAACTTGCTGTTACTTGCAAGCATGTGGATTAACGTTCACATTGTCCAATTGGTTGGAAAACGCAAAGCACCATTAATGGGATGAAGATAATTTGTAAAAGCAAAATAAAAACACGAGGAAATAAGTGAATCGTTTACAACAAAATCCGGAAGCGCATCCAAAAGAATTGGGTTTAAAACTAGAATACAGTATTCAAGATTTTTCGATTGGCAGGTACCAACGTCTTCATGCTGCAAAGTAGTAAACATTTGCATCTTGGGCAAACAATTCAGTTCTTAAGTGGAGCGGATGGAGGAAGCGTTGCTCCTTTTTTACAGTATATTCTTAAGCCCGCACGTTTTCATTTTTTTCTTCTTTTTGAGTATTTGTAAGCTGGTTTCGAGTGCTTAAGCCTTTCGGAGTGATCCGAAAGGATTATTTCGGGTTGTTTAGCGTAACTTTTAGTATTACTCACGCAAATCCAGGCTCGCCAACGCGAACTGTCTACTGAGATTCTGATTTTTGAGATTCTCAGATTTGTCTCTATGTGAATCCAATGGCGTGGCCACTGGCCATGCAGCTTTGTTAATTGGTTATCACCGTTGTGATTTAGGACTTATAGGTGATGGGACTTCTTTTTCTAATTTATATTACATATGTAACCACATTGATATAGGCTAGTTCTTGAAAAATGTCCTTTTTTTTGCTTATGACATTAGCTTGAAGTTGGGTAATTTACCACCGGGTTTCGAATTTTCAGTGGGGTTTGAAAACGGCCCAAGTAATTCGTCTCAGCTGGGAATTCAGCGTCCTATTTAAATAGGAACGCCTCTGTCAACAGGTGGTTCGTCGTTGGTTACGGGGATATAGGTTACTACTCGGGAGCGGGAAAAGGAATTGGGGGAAATTCAGGGTTCAAGCTTTGGCCACAGTGGTCACACGGGAGTTCGAAACGAGTAGCACGATGGGATAGTTGTGTTGTGGCCAATTTAAGTGAAGACTAATGACAGTTTTAGGGGGGGTTGAAGATGGCGACGATAGCTACCTGTTCCCGCTGGGTAAACATCGTTTCGCATCGTGTTCCATCGTTTCCGACATGCGGGGTTAGCCGGTGGGGGGAAATGGCACGGGATAGTAAATCGTAATTACCCTCCGCCGAACATTTCAAACGTGAAATACGTTTGCTCGGTCGGGATTTATTTCGTGCTTTTTTCATATTTTTCCACGTAAATGGCAACGAGAGAAAAAAAGCTTCTGACTGCGCCGTAATTAACTTTTACAAATCCAAGGAACGCTTAAGGGCTTTTGCAGAACGGGACTGACCAACTACCAGGAAGTGAGGACGGTTCGAACCTGCCACGGATTTCCATGGGCTAGTCGATTAAATAAAAAAGTTTATCCCTTTCTCATCGAGGGGGTATCGAGCCGTTCCCATGCGTGCGGTTTGCAGATGGGGAATTGTTTGCTTCATTGATACCCCCCAGAACGCTAGGAAACGTGGGGTTGGGTTAACTGCATCAGCGGTTCAAATTTATGACGGACCCCACCCCATACAGAGATAAACACGAGCGAGCAACATTCAGTGGATATATTGCTAAACCAGAGGGCACGCCGCTAGGCGGCGCTGCGAATGATCGGAATATGTAAGAGATCTCAACTTCCGATTCCAACCATGGTTTTAAAATTTAATTGTTGTTTATGTAATGGTTAATAGTGTGGGTTTTAGCCTAAATCATAGCCCATGCATGAGCTCGTGTTATTAAATATGTGTATTTCAGTTTTAATTACACATTCTGCGTTTTGCCAATTTGGGTTTTTTCGTAATGGACACAGCGATTGAAACAATGCACGCGGTCATACGTGTACCACAGGCACAAAATATCGACCTCCAGCCAAGACAAAATTGCATTAGCATTTTATCTGTGCATTTTAATCGCTACCTTTGAATGCTATAAACGTATGTAATGCTACCTATGAATACCATAAAGGCATGAATTGCTACCCATGAATGCTATAAAGATATGAATTGCAGCCTACGATGCGTAAGAGACAAACGGACTTCATAATAATTAAGATTTATGCATTTGCCACATTTTCTGCCCTTTAAGCATATAAACAATGTTCAGGTATGTACAGAACAAAATGAAGCTTCCCAATTTATTTTGAATTTCATCCACCCAAAAATATTCGCAAGGGAATGTATGCCTTAAAGTTTGCAGGCCAGAGCTGACAAACTGCGCTCTCTTAGGATACGGGAACTAAACCCCGAAATTTACGAGGTCACATTACGAAACAGTAAATAATAGCCTGTTTTGTTGCCAATACAATCGCCTTCATCATTCTGGTTCAGAGCAGCGCTTGTGGTTTCTGTGTCAAAACTCAAGCAAATATATTTTGAATCTTTTGCAGTGTTGTTTACGAGCTAAAGAAATTCTAAATAAGTTTGCGAAGAAAACGTACATGCTTGATTTGAGTTCGTGGAACCTATCCCAAATATCGTCAAGCCATCAACCCAATGTAATTGGCCAATTTAAAAAAAATGATAGAATGTACATGTATATAAAAGAACAAAAACAGAACTGTCCATGCCTTCAAATTATTGCACTTTTGTTGTCTATGGTAAAAATAATTCTTGGACACTAACATATATATGGGGCAGTTAGTATCGTATATTCAAGCTAAGCTCTTCTGCTTTCAACGAGTAGATAATTACTTCTCTTTTTTCGTTTTTAATCTTAAAAATTAAAATAACAAAGAAATAATTGAATTTGTTTTCAGTGTCTTTAAGACTATATTCGTCAAACGTTTTTTTGAAAAATACGGAACGGCGATTTTTGGTAGAGTATCCGGCGCACATATCAGGATCAATAAATATAATGTGATAGGCACTAATTGTGTTTTGACTTGTTTCTGGCAAAAAGAACTTGATCTTCAGAATTTCAGTACGAAACGAGGCGATGAAGTGATGCACCAGATCTGGTACTAGAGTGGTAGCATCAAAGACGTTGATGGGGGCCAAAAAAGCCGTTTTGCTGGAGTGCCTCCTGCTTGAGTACGGACTTGAGTATGCTCGAGATTGTCCGCAATGAGGTACCTCGGGCGTTTTCCATTGCAAACGCCCACGCCCTCTCATTGCGTAAGTTTAGCCGTATCGTTACCCAGGGGAGAAACGTTTTTCGCCTGGCGGGAGGTCCATCAACCCTTTAACCCTCTTTATGGATCTTATCGCCATCTTTAAGTCGATTGTTGCCTGCTTTAATTACGCTTTTTCAGAGTTGAATTCGGGTGTCCCGTCGAGCGCCCCCAAAAAAAGTTCACAGGTTGTGAAGAAATAACGCGCTGCCAATCCCAGCCACGGAGACTCACAATGCACTTTTTTGGCAAGAAAAGAGTGGGTTCCATTTGTCCCGCATGATCCAGGCTGGGTTTAAATCGAATCACCCAAAATCCATCTCAAACATTTTTCTTTAAATAAGCCTTATTTGAAAAAAATCATTCGAAACATAAGTCAAAAGTTATTTTCGACAAGATGCTGAAGTTCTCTTCTAAAGCTGTTAATTTAGTACGTTTAGCCGTTTCTTTTCGAATTTTATTCAAATGACAAAAGCAGCGAAAGTGGCATTGGTGATAAATTAGTCTACAAAAAAGTATGTTGGTAGAGTTAAGCTGTTGACAAAACGAGTGTTTTTATTGGGACATCGGTCGCTAATGTCTTACTGAATATAGTGAAGACCTTTTTTTAAGGGTGGGAATGGTCCACAAATCCAGTATTTTTGTTCACGTAATGTATGAACATTTCCTTATTGCATGCACAAATCACGCTCGTGTTCTAAACTCCATCTATGGGCGTGACGTCAATAGTTATCCTTGTTTAGTCGGCCGATAAAAAATTGCATATCAGTTCCTATAGTCTAAATTGACACCGTGTATTTATAGTAAGTACCCTTTTTACTAAGTAACGGTACTGCATAGCGTCTACGAAGTAAATTCAGAATGCTGATCGTAGACAGGGCCTACACCATCAGTATTACTGTTTGCAGGCATCAATAATTCAAAATACAGATCCAGACAGTGGTGGACTGATCTCGGAGGAGGACGTCCTTCATGGATGGTCCCTTACACGCGTTGACATCGCTGTTGTCATACTGAGAAGCGTGTAAGTGATTCTTTACTTTGAATCGAGCTGAATCCATGCAAGCACACTTCTTCGCAGTTCATCAAACTGATTTCCCAATTTTCAAGTGTGCGAATTCCTCAGGGCCTAGTGGAAAATTAATACTCGTTGCTACTCGGACTCTATAATTATCGGATAATAATTAACAGCTAGGGCCAATATTGCCTGCCATCGGCGTAATTTAAAGATGAAATTAAAGGGAGGAAAAAACAAACTCCGAGGCCTGGCGGGTTTTGGGCAACTGCATTTTGCATTGTTTGAGGAGAAAACAACATGGGTCTGCGTGCATCCAAAGCCGCATCATAAATAAAAGATGATTTAAATTGATGAGCCTATAGAGATATAAAAATAAACCGGAGGAATGCCCACAAGTTTACCTCCCCGTTCTGAGGACCGGTTATATTTTTATTATTGATTCCTGCCTTCCGTTTTCCCCTTATACAATGTATATGGAGACGTTTTAATAACATCGGAGGATGACTCAAAAATGCAGGAGTGGAGTTACACCATCCCCCAAAAGCATCTTGAGCATCATTATCACCCCCAGTACCGCTTGAGTGACGTCATTGGCATTTCAGCAGGAGCGGTGCATGCGATTCATCAGGTGAGAAAACGATGACATCATTGATAGTAGCGGCGTCACCGTGTCAACTCGCTGATTCATCGCTCAGTAATACAGTCAGCGTTCCACAACCTCGACTTAATGATATTTCCCATAAAAGTTCGTAAAATCAGTTGATGAAAGCTTTAGGCCTTCCACCAATGCGCCCTAGCATATGTTCATTACATTCGTATTTTAGCTAATTTTTATATGAGAATGGATCAAAGCCATTCGTTATTTATTTTAATCGAAGACTTTCTATCGCTACAAAATTGCTGATAGACGTTTTATAGATTAGATTATGAGTATTAATCCCGGTCCAAATGCGGAGTTCGGATTTATGTTTAGTCACGTATTTCTCATTGAAATGCAGAGCAGGGATACCATCCGACCATGAAAGTTGCATGACGAGGGGGTTGGGGGGTCCAAAAATAGGTTTTTTTGCATGACGTCATTTATGAACGCTCCCTAAGCCTATATAAGCGTGCAAGATTTACGAGATGTTGGTTTTCTTTGGGGTGCACGTACTTTAAACAAAATCGCTCCGAGCAATTCGAATCCCCTTGAAGGAGTAAATAAATTGGAAAAATCGAATTACTACGAATACTAATTGCTAATTACGAATACTAATCATACTCGGCTTTAACCTTTGCAGACTGCAAGCAAGCCATGATGCACTGGAGTACACTTCTGAATCTAGAAAATTACACCAACTCACAAGTTTAAACGAGGCCTTTATAATTAAAACAAAATTCTTCTAAAAAATAGCCAATGAACGTATACGTTAGGCTGTACTATAGCTGACATATAGACTGTTAATGAAATGAAAATTTAAGTTAGATTATTATAAACAAAATCCGTTTAAGTGGGTGTCAATGCTATACTAAGCATCCCAACCAATTAACCCTCTTGGAGGGGGGTCTTTCGACAAAATACCTTCTTAGTGCGAATTTTTCGCACCTAAGAAACATTCCGGAACGGTTCCTTCCGCACTAAAACTCAGACCCGAACCCATACTGTAGTCCGAGGCCACCTACATGTAACAATAACAAGCTTGCTATTTTCGCGGAAGAGTAGGCCTTAAAGGCGCAGCAGAGGACCCGATTTCCCTGACTTTTCCGGAAGCGCCGTTCGCTGACGAAGGTCGTGGGAATCCTCTCGTTCGGATATCGCCGGTCGCACGCACCCTGGTTGCATGAATCAAAGCAACGACGATAAAAAATAAAAATAAAATACGCAGAAAAAATTGGGGGACAAGAGGTTGAAGAAAGGGAAGGCATCGGCGAATTTCTGGGAGGACGACCAGAAACGCTCCTCACGGATGCGCTCTCGGGCGCCTAATGAAATTCCCGGAGCTGGTCGATCGTCTCGTGCGAATCGGCACGTGAGCTCGCGCCTTCCCCACCATTGGTGGTGACGTCACGCCCCTTGGCCCCGCCCCCTTCGCCTGTCCAGCATCCCTCTTCTTATCTCCAGGTGATAGCGCAATAAACCTTAGAAGAGGAATGCTCTTCGCCAAAGTTTGACGCGAGGAAATCTGTGCTCCGAAAGGCGAGTGTTGCGCATCTTTTCTCGGTGAATCTTTTTGGAATTCGCGGTTTGGGACCAAAGGCAGTTTCGCCCCCGCGAACTCAGTCGGTCATCGTTGTGCGAAAACTGAAGCCATCCCCCAGACTTCGAATTTTGCGTCTGAGTTCTGCATCAGCATGGGAATCTGCGACGTGTGCACCCACCTGTCCGGCATCCTGACCACGCCGCATCTGAGGTAGGAACGAATTTTGTGAAAAATATAGTAATTAGGAGAAAAAATTCTGAAGACACTGAAAAGCCCGTCCGGATTGCTCTTTGGGATTTTTTTTTTGCACGTTTTCCCAGTTCGATAATTCAGTAATTAGGGAGATAAAATCCAGAAAATCTGGGTAAATGGTTCAAACCCCCTGCCACACGCATTTTTTTAATAATAACAATAATAATATTTTATTACAATCCTGCCTCCTGATTTTTATGCTATGCAACCCAATGAATGTGGGTAAAAGTATTGAACATTATCAATTAAACATTATCTGGTGTGATTTGCCAAAAAATGTAAGTTTGCTTTTATACGAAAAGCAATGAAAGGAGGGGTAAAAGAATTAACTCCTGCATCATGGATTTTTAAAGTTGACTGTAAGGATTTAATTTGAATTGAATAAAACAAAATATTCTTGTTGATTTTGTTAAGATATTTCTACGCTGAATCTGCAATTGATTTTCTGGCTTCAAGTAATGGCTAAATAGACCTGAGAATCATACGTAATGATAATCGCCGTTTTTTCGCGCAATCTCAATGATGCCAGTATAATTTTATGTAACAGGTAAATAACAGATAATATGAGTTACAAATAAACACGTATGAGCTATAAATTCCCATTGCGGCATTATTTCCGTCACTGATGCACTTGCAGGAAAAAGAAAAGTTGATTACAAAGCACGTTATTATGGGCGATTGACTGCTTTAACTTACAGAATTTCCTTCGCAACAGTTCACACTTATAACCTACACAGTGGTCATGTGCGACATAATATGCATGTACATTACACGTATTAAAGTTCATAGATATATCATGGAATTGTGTTTGGCATGCAATAAGCCGATTTAAGGTTGCTTAGAAATTTATAAAAAGAAATTGTTGCAAGTCACATATATGCATACATGATCAAATCCCGTTTTTATGGTTATTGCGTTATCTCTTGGTCACAAATTACGTTCACAAATGTGTTTTTATCACGATTTTATTCTGTTTGCACGTCGTCCAAATAACCCTTCTTTCCACTTGGCCCTTTTTCGGCAAGTCTCCGAACCTCATCCTCACAAAAAAAATCGATGTTTCAAGGAAGCTTTGTCTGGACGTGTCCAACACCACGTCCAACAGCTGTTTTTAACATTAATTTCTGGTTGTAATAACAACTTTTATCGAAATTTATGCGCAACATCTTAACTCATTTGACACACTGTATTCAAAGTTATCGCTTTTACCGTTAATAGAGTGATAAAGAAACACTTCATAATTTAAATGAGCATTGTGGAAATAGCGTGCATTGATTATGGCCATTTATGTTCCACGAAAAAGAAGGAGGCAGAAATACAAAGAAGAAAAAAACATTCTGGGCTTATTTATCGGAATTGCTTCACGACTTCAGATTCATTTAATTAGTAGCGTACTGGTCGTGACAGCAACATTAAAAATCGGAAATTTCTTATCCTACCGAGTTTTCTCGCAAATGTGTATCTATAAAGGTTCGCGGCGTTCTAAATTTGAAGGGTGCCAAACCATAACTTGTCAAATGCCAAAAAAAATCAACTTTTCACGTGAGGGAATAACCTAAATAGTTTTGTGAAAAATATACCTTTGATTTCGTTCAAACGACAGCAAGTTCAGACGTTACACACCATTGAAATTTAATTACGAAAACAGAAACGAGAACTTAGTAAAACAATTTAACTTTTGTTGACATTTCTCCAGAACGTTGTATGTGCTACACGTTTTGCACACCCCAATAAACACCCTCTTCTCTTGTGGCAAGAGATCAAACGTCCATTTTGACGTCCAGATTAGAAATCCTAATGTTGGCCCAATATTGAATAACGTTTTTGAAAATAGGGACAAGAGAAGGCAATTCAAATATTGTAGGATTTGGTCGAAATTTCAAAGTATTCAAGTTTCAAAGTAATTTTGGGGGGTGGATTTCACTACCAAACTCATTTCCTTCAGTGATATTTCTTATTTTCTCCTTAGATACATACAGTTTTTAGTGTTCAAATATTGTTCCGCATTTTACATCCAATTGAGGAATAGTCAGCTACAATTTTTAGCCTTTTTAAGTACCAATTTTCTCTTCTATAATGTCATCTGGAATTCATCAAAAGGTAACTAACTTTTTGAAAAAATATTGAAAATCCGTAATTCGAATTGCTTTGAAAAAATTTAATGGCATAGACATGTTATTGAAAATAAAGTAATTCACATTATGAAACTTATACATCAAAGTTAAGACATGGCACAACTCAGTCCTACATACATGTATATAGAAACAGGGAATTTTCGTGGAACATTTCATTTCGGCGCAACCCTGTACAATCTGTTTAGCTGAAAAAACGTCATTTCATTTAAGGGAGAGCACTTACGACATTATGGTTTGGCACCCTTCAGCTACTCGACATTACACTCGGGGTTTTTCCCTCGAATTTCTTTTCCAGGCAACTCCGAAAGAGCATCATTCCATTTGCATTTTGCCAGTCTTCGATATAGAGATTTTGGAGTTTGCAGAAGACGCCGTCCAGATAGCATTCCGACGGGGAATCCCCCTAGGGAGCAGCGTCCCCCGCCCCCCGTGGCGCTATTAGTTCTCATTTGTTTTCCATCCTGGCTATTAGCTCACGGAGCAAACGGTCGAGTCATGCAACCGACTCCAGATTAATAAAAATCCAAAACGAGGGGTGAGGGGATCAGAGTGGCCGGACCAGTTGGGGGCTAGCAGCGCCAAAGTATGATGACACGACACTAGGATAGGGGAGCGGAACACCCCCCAAACCCTCAGCACCTCGAAAAAAAATTGAAAATTGAGTGACGCGAGAGGAATTCCTCAGACAACCTTGCCCTGGGTAAGGTAAAATCTATAGATAGCATTTTATTTAGCCGGGTAATGCCTACCCGTCAACGGGCTCTTCAACTTCATATAGCGGCTTCGTAAACGACCTCAAAATACATTATTATAATTTCGCCAGTTTTAAAAGAGAAATAAAAAAAAGTATAAATAAAAATAGAAAACAGAAAAAGGGCACCCCGCGCCGCTGACCCGCTTAGTATCATTGCCTTTTACGGCCGCCATTAATACCCCCTAACCCCCCCTTTGCCCCCATGGGGCTTTGTCGAGCAACGGCTCCGCATATTTTCCAACTTTAAAACCCAATAATGAGAGTAATTAAGAGTCGAAAATTGCGTTTTTCTCCGCGTTCCACGCCCAGAGCAGCCTAACATCCCCTCGTGGGCTAATCGTTCGATTATGCAACCCTCGCGGGGTAGGGGGTTGAAGTTTTATTTGTTTTTAATGTCACGGTTTGTCTGACTATAGGCTACCGGTAAAAAAAGTTAATGGTTGGTAGCGATCTCCGTTTACTCTAATGGCTTTCCCTCGCTCGGATAATCGCTGCTTGCAATTTGATTGGTCCAGAACAGAACTATGTGAATTTTACCAGTAATATTAATAACGCCAGTTTTGAATTCATTTAAATTTTGGTTGGTGGTTTGTTGACACTCCTTCTGGGGAAAAAATGAGCTGAAACACGTGATTGAATATGCATGTCAGAAATGCATGGTCGTGTCTCCTGTCGAGACGTGTAAGACGTCGATGGACTTAGTCTGATGGACATTTCTCGAATATATTTTTGACACTGCGAGAAAGTGGTTCGTGTCAAACATGAGCGATTTACACTGTATTCGCATGTTGCATTTCAGATGGAATTTTTGTTTATGTCGTTGGTCAGGGAAATTTGGTATGCGCTTGATGAGTTCCACAGAGGTTCCTGGAGGTTGGAATGCTGGAGTAAGCCTACTGCTAAAGTATGCATGAGGCGAATGTCACTGGACTGAAATTCGTATTCAAAAACTTGGTTTTTCGACAAAGAGAGATGCCGAAGCAAAAATTCGTAGTTTTAAATTTAAATTTACAGATTCCACGGGAAACAGGTATCAAGGAAAATTTGAATTCGTTTTACCCTTGTTTTTGATATCTGCTTGCGGTAGCAGGCGTCCAAACGGCCGAAATAAAAGTTCAATTAAAAATTGTGTCTATATCGAGGAAGAAATTCAGTAGAATTCACGCTTTGGTTTCCTCAAATTCACTTCGCAGGGTCATAAACCCCAACTTGCCACGGTGAAGAATGCCTGTAAAATTGAGAAATCAGCACCTGGCATAAATACCTGTAGTGCCTTTAGAGCTGAATATGTACGTGTATTTCTTTCCCCATGCCTCTTCTAACAAGTCAAAAAGTTCATCATTAAGAAAAAAAAATGGTACATATGCATGTATGTAAATATATTATTATCAAATCCAACGCTGAGTTGAATACATCAGCGGAATTAAAGCAGATAAATACTGAATAAATGTGGAAAAAATTATACGATGGGAATTTCTTTTCAAAAGCAATGAATTACAGATCACAATCTTGCTTTTTCAAAACGTCAAACACATACATGTATGACAAACGTCACGTACGAATTTGGCCAATTTTTATACAAGCTTCAAGGGTTCATCAGTAGGTAGTTGGAGCAAAGAAATACAGGACAACAACATTTAACACATTTATTAAAAAAAACTTCCTTTTTTTGTATTCTTTATTTCCGCACATAGTTTAGTAACAAAAATCAAGTCGAAATGAAAAAAATATTAAGGCAATTAAGGAATTCATCTTATCCTCTTTGCCCCAAATACTGGTTTCTATTTACCTGTATCACTGGAAGACAATTCGACAAGATCTACCTTAATTAGTTTTGTCATGGTTGCGTCTCAAAATATGAAATACAAAAGGAAGCGGCACGGAGACTCTCTAATGGGAGTTATTTCGGCCAATTTTAATTATGTTATCAGAAAACGTAGTGCGGCGAATTCGCCAAATTCCTGCCTCCTCACCCCTTCCTGCCACCAGCCAATTTTAGCGCATGGCAATTTTGTCAGCGGCGGGGTTAAGTGGGTCCTTCCTCGGAACCCTGGCGGGCCCACTCCCTTAATTCCCCGCCTGCCATTAAAACCGAGGGGTTACGTGGGTAACCCCCGAAATAATCGAGTGTCGAAGTCAGTGGAGAAAGGGGTTAACGTCCTACCCCTTTTACTCACCGGGGCTGCCATCATCTTGACTCGCCTCTCAAAATAAGATTCGGCAAATGGCACCGATTAGGCGCCAGTAATGGAGCTGGATGGGGTTCCAAGTGACCACCCCTGGAACGTGCATTATTAAGATTGGCAGGTCAGAGGCCACGCTCGCTGGTTCATTGAAGGATCGAGTCAGTGCACCTAGGAGATCGGCTCTTTAGTGCTCCAGGATCCGGGTTCAGAGAAGCTTCCAGCCTCTTCCCTTCTCCAAGAGGCGTGGTTACGTAACACAGCCGCCATCTTGGCACTCTAAAGAGTGCCATCGTAACGTCACAATCAATGGGTCAGAATTCCAAGGGGTTCGGATCAGTGCGAAGCAATTAAGGCGATCTCATTTCGGTTCTTTGATGCTGACCTCCATCCCCCTTGCACTTTCGATGTTGTCACAGATCACCATATTATATTATTATCTACTACTTATTACAGTGTATGTGAGGTATCGCTTCAATGTTAGGGTCAGCCTGCCCTAAACAGTTGATGACAACTTTCACATAAACGCGTGCATTGAACAAATTAACCGGTTTTATAATCGCCTTGATTATATCGCCACTAATTAGCCTTTTTGCAGCTTAGATTGGTTCACGTTCTGTTCAATAAACATGAAAAATGGTATTCGGCTGCACAATTCTTGCTGGTATCCAAGTGGTCAGTGTGTTTCGGATATCTGAACACATCCAGTAAGCAAAACTGCTGACCTGGTTTAATGCCCTTATTCAAGTTCCATAAGAGCACCTTCCTTGGGTTTCTGGATCCTAGATTTAGTTTGCGAACCTGGCGAAACTCGATTACACACTCACGCATTTGGGAAACCATCCCGAATTCTCGAGATTAAGTTAACATTAGCCAGCCCGACGCGTTCACGCTCTGCGCTTTTCCTCAAACAATTTAACTCTTGTTTTTCCGTGACCAAGTGATATTAAAATGCAAATGTGGTATGTTTATGGTTGCGCAGCATCGGTGAAAGTGAATAAGAACCAGATTTTGACGCAATTATTAATTCCTCGCTCTACCTTCTATTCAATTAGATTTGTTTGAAAAATCTAGCCGCTTGATAAATATTAGACTGCTTTATAATCAAGCGAGAGGACGTTGCCAGTGAATAAAAACCATGACTAGAAGGAAGTATAGCCTACATGTAATTCTAACAATAAACCATCCATCCCGTCTTGCCCAAGACATTTTTCACAACTTAAATCTTCAAAATAGGACATAATGGTGTTCATAATGGGTGTATTGCAATATTGTTTGTAAATATTTTCACATGGGAAAATACTCGCAATTGCCATTTTTATAAAGCTGTTTTAGCTGACGTTATTAGAATTTAAAGTGGCTATTTGTTCAAAAGTATTAAAATTTGAACTAGTTCTAGCCAGCAGATGCCAAGGTTTCTAGAATAACTGCGAAGTTTTGTGCAGCAGGTGAATTATTCTTCAGCGGCTTAATTATTGCAGAAAACGTAATGAAGGGGTTTAATATATTTATGGCTTTGAGAAAATGGGTCGTTATTCATACGTATTTGCGAAACGTTTAAAAGGTGTTAACCAGCTCATAGCAGTAGAAACCGTGGTCATAGTTGCATGCTCCATCAAACCAATAAACCATATCTGGTGTTCATTTCTCGCCTCAAAAGCTCCATCCTCCGAGATGAGAAATCGACTTTCCTGAGAAATTCGGCATCGCCATTCCGTTAGACCGCATAAATCCCAGTGAAACTCCTCCCCGAAACCAAGGCAAACACTTTAGAGAATACACGAAAAGCAGTCCTGGAAGCCAGTTTCTTGGCGCGACTGTCATGGGTTACCGATGCTCCACCAAATGGCCGGGTCACGATCCACCTCAACAAAAAGTTCATAACGGACCCCAATTCTCGAAAATCAGACTCATCCAAGCATGACAATGAAAAAAAAAATTGTTCGCCAAGCCCGTTTCTGTTTTACTACCATAAAACCACTGAGCAACCATCATCACTGCATTATGGGCAAATGTTAACCGTGTTATCTCTACTAGAGCAAAATAGAAGCATAATATATTGATATTCTGTTCAATGATGCAAATCAAAGTATATTTTTCGCAATTTACAGATCCCATATTTTTGAACGGCAACTTTCGGATGGGCGCAGTTGTCCAAAACGTGAAATTTACATCGTAGACTTGTCTTGCGAGCAAAGAAACTGGCCCACTTGAGGGTATTAAAAAAGTAACTGATCGTTTTGGGAGAAATTTAAAGTACTTTAAAACGCACATAAATTAGCTAGAATTTTTCTTGAATTTCGTATAGGATGCAATGCCATCAGTTTACTTCGTTTGTACAGCAGCTGTATCGTGCTTCAAACAACTTATGTAAAACATAATCATTGCAACTCTTTCATCTCAGAACATCATTTTCCCTGCAGAAATGGTTTTATAGTGACAGAAGTTCAGGCATGCAGTGTCCCAAAGATGCGAATGGTTTACTGTTATTTTAAACGTTTTCACATGAGAAACTGATTAGGAACCTGTCAAATCAAGAGCATTCTAAAGTACAATAAATTGTTTACAAAACGAGCTATTCCGATTTTTAATTCAAATTTTACTTGCTGAACAAAATACAAACGTTTAATAATTTTTCGATGGGTCAGTTTTGCTCGCAAGCGCATATTGGCATACGTGACTCCTCGCTTCAAGCCAAAATAGCGTGAGAGGAATTCCATGGAATTTTCAAAGAAGTTAGTTGGCGTTAAAAAACGAGTTCCAAAAGAGCTTAGCATCTGACACGAAAATCAAATGCGCTTTATTTTTCCTTACCGTAATAAACTAACGACATCCTTACATTCCCTTTAATTAACAATAACAAAAGTAAGAAAAGACGAGTTCTTTGTTTCCAAACGGTACCGACAACCTCCTAACGGCAGTTTGGGCATTCTCCTCCCCCGCCCACCGCGTGGGATTTTCCCCATGGGTGACGCACCATCAGTCGTCCAGACAGTCACCCGTGGACGCTGGCATAGTGGGTTAGGGTGAAGAGGGTGCCCTCGCCTAGGTGCCAGCTCTTACAATGGGAACGGGGGGGCCAAAAAACACTCCAGAAAAGAAAAGACGTCTTAAGCAAGCAGAGCGTGACGCGAGCAGGCACCTATACCCACTTGTGGTGCATCTCGCAGCATCCCCATCGTCCTTCCTGTCTGCTCAACTGCTCAAAAGAGCCATCAATGGCCGTGCCACAGGTCCGTGACTAAAATCTAATGAATGGGGGGCTTTTCATGGCAGGAATCTGCGCCCCACTGATCTCCCAACCTCGGCAACGGAAAAACCATCGAACGGTGAAATTGGCGAGGTGAAGGGTTACAAAGCCCTCCTCACCTTCGCTGCCACGAAATTCTCGGCGCACGCATCAAAACCAGATTTTTTCCACAATTTCAACAAAAAGGGGTTGACGCTAGGCGCATCTGCCATAGCCCAATTTCGGGGCGATAAAAGCGCCACCTCAGCGCCTTTTGTTTCAAGGGCGTCGCCTGTAAAGGTGCGAACCCTATGCAGAAATTAACTGACCTTCCGAGGAAATTAACGGCGAATGGGAACGTCATCTTTGACGTTTAATATGTTCCACAATCCGCATGCACGAAGAAAGTGGGTGATGCTCATAACTTGTTCAACGTTGCGCATCAGTATGCCATGAAAAACATTTCTCTTAACCTAATTGCGGCGAAGAAGTACGCTGTACAGTACAGTGCAGTACAGTAGATTGTAGTAAAAATGTATGGAAAAACAAAACAAAGCAATGGAGCACTAAGGTATTGCACCTTCTGGCTCTTTCCCTATGGGGAAATAATAGGTAATACTGAGTCCCCAGACACAAGTGGCACCTGAAGTTGGCCTATGGAAAAAAAACGTGTTTTACATGTTGTAAACGTTTAGACCACACATCAGAAATGTTTCAATTACGAGATGTATACATTTGGAATATTTCGAATGTGCCATGGACGTCGTTTCAGCGTCACAGTACTTGTACATTCTCGTAGACATGCTTTTCATAATAAATAATCCAACAACATAAGGTGAACTTGGGTAAGTGGAAAACCTCTATAACTGGTATTATAGCCCGAGCATTTTCCACCCGAAAACCTTTATAGCTGGGAATTTTTTTTACCTCGTTAAGCGGAATAATTTGGCATTGTTTCTGTCCGTATACATGGAAAGGATGGGCTATTTTACTTCTATAAGTGGGATTAAACTTCACATATCAAAAACTGTCAATCGTCTAACCCAACTATGACTACTTAGGACGCCCAGGTCCGATAGTTAATTATATATATTGAATATAAAATATAAAATGAAGTATTTGAAAGTGTTTAGAAACTATCGATAGCACGCACTCTCGACTGTCCTGCAAGAGGTTCGTTTCTGATTTTTAAAACGATTACTAAGATAATTATACGAAACTCGCACTTGACCGTGAAACAGCCATGAATCGCGAGTGTAGAGAGCCTACAGTGTACTGTGTTATTATCATGTTGAAACTGCAAACAAATTTAAACAGTATGCCTACATGTATACGTATATAAAACGTGCATGTATTTATATCTGAAATCGTTTCTTCATTCAAACTTAGCTTCTCACAAGGCATTATACTGCGGATTTTTCTGGCGCTAAACAGTAATATTTCTGCAGTAAAGGAAGGTTAAAAAATATCACACAAAATTTAGAATGTCTGTTCCGACAGGTGGACCCTGATGGATGATGCGAGCTGTCGTCTTGGGCAGTGAAGGGTTAAAAATGGATTACGTCTTAAGCAGAAAAAAGCGCCGCCAAAGCGAAAATGGAACTCAAAATTTCGCAAACTCAGAAATCCAATTACAACACAAAAGCAGAGCTCATCACAGCGAACCAGTCATGATGGGGGCGTAGCAATAAGCAAATGCAAATTCTGCTGCTTAAGCAATCGTTGAAGCATCAGCCAGTCATCCAGCGATGCTCATGAACGTTACCGATGGCGTCTGGGTAATTACCCTTTAACATCTCTATGGCTTGGCAGAAGCCAAGAGGTTATGCATGCACGTGTAATGATGTACATTAAACTGTCCACAATTTCCAAACATGATAAAGGAAAAACTATGCTATTAACTATTTGAAGGAGTCAGTTTAATAACGTTAAAACAGTGGATTTTTTTTAAACGCTAAACATTAATGTTCGTTGAATGAGTTGCTGTGTAATGCTACGTTTCGCTTCTCTATTTGAAGCTTCCACAGGCTCTAAATAGTGAGTAATACATAAAGAACTAATTAAAAATAAAATAAACGAGGACGCGTGCGTGTTACGTACAAGCATTACAAAATTATATACGAGCCGCACAGTAATTGCACTAAGTAAAATTACTTCCGCCCACTTGATGCCAGAAGTGAAACAATGTAAATATTTGCGTGGTGTTTTTCGCCATTAAAAATACCAGTATTCGTGCTCGCCCATATAAAACAGATAGAAAAAAGCATTATTTTGATGAAATTTTGAAGACTTTGCATGTTTTCGACAAGCTGTGCATGATCGTCGAAGCTAATTCAAACACGTGTGTGTATATTCGAAAGAAAAGCATGAAAGGCGTAAAATTACCGCATTCGTAACGGTGAGTAAACAAAATGGTAAAAACAAGAGTAAAATGGATACGATTTAGAATACATTTTACACAGTGTAAAACCCCATTTTCATTCCCATTAGAAAAATGTACTCAGGGGCAAATTAAAAAAATACACTAAGCCAAGCGTAGATCGCATGTTTTTACTGATATTAACCGATCTTGTGTCTTCAAAATATTTTAAAAAATGCGCACGTTGCAGCTGAGTTTTGAAAATTGCAGTATACGGTTGCAGATGGGCTGGCTTCGCTTTTGAAGCTGTATACCACTAATTGCACTAAACCCTGTAGAAGGCCTACTCCAACTCCAAGTAGAACGTAGAACCGCTTGTGAAAAATTGCTATATGTTTAGCTAAACTGAGATAGCAATGACCAAATTTATCGAAGTTTTCAAATAATAAAGCAGAATGCAAAAAAAAACCAAAAAAAAAAACCCAGCAGTCAATGTTAAGGAGGAAGAATTCCGCCAAACTACTTCCTCGATACTTCACGGGGCTGTTATTGTTGTTGTTGTTGTCTGTTTTATCACGAATTGTCGAAAAATAAAAGCAAACTGAAGCCGAGCTCTGAATGGCCTCTCATCCATTTCACACACGGAGGTGTATATTAAAGGTGTCATTGGCACGTCGATCAATTTGGGAGATGTATTCCTAGGCGAGAGAAAAGGATGGCACGAAGGAGAAGGATGGAAAAGGAAGTGAAAAAGGAGCAAGAAAATCGCTTAGGAAATTCGATCTACTGACTTGCATTTCTTTACGCTCAATTGGCCAGTCACGCCGGGCGCGTTGGAGGGGGGCCAGGGGTACCACCAATTTGCACCCAGAATACAATGCGATTTATCCGGAAAATTCTTCGATTTTATTCCGTTTAAGACTGTCCTGTTCGCTTGACCCTGTCCACAACTACAATCGTAGAATCTATAACCCTCTTTAAAAATATTTCATGGCAAAAAAAGCAAAGATTTCAAACGAAAGAATACACAAGGTGTTTCAAGTGGTATTAAGCTTCAAAATGCAGCAATTAAAATGAGGCGATTCACGTAACTGTCATGCTCGAGTTTGAGCATCCCCCAACATCCTCAATCGAGATAGGGATAACAACGTATCAAATTCCATCAAATGTTTTCAAAAAAATATTTCGGTTTTGCAAAATCTAGGTTCATTTTTTTCGGTCACAGTTTGAAAACTTCATCTCTGGGCGTGTGATTTCCGCCATACGTTTACCAGATACCATCGTTCTTTTAACGACAGTCGCTTGATAATAGTGCTATTCTGAGGTCATTTTGATCCAAAAGAAACGGGCTACATTTTTATATTAAAACTGAATCGGATGACCTTTTACACCCGAAGGCGAATAAAGAAAATAGTCAAGTAATGGACAAAAATCTTCAAATCTGAGAGTACATTTAATTGTCAGTTGGTAGTGGAATAATGACCATTGAATTTTAAAAAAATGCTCTTTTTGCAGTCTTAGACACCTCAAGCAGGCGCCATGTGTCCTCTAAGAGGGCGTGGGCCGTGGCCGCATGCCTGGGCCACCATTTATACGCCAATTGAAGGAAAACGGATAACCCCTGCTTATTTCGACAACTTCATTCAATGTTCGCACAGGCCTTCGTGACAAAGAAATTACTTTGCCATTACCATTAAATTACGGTAGTTTTTATTCTGCAATGTTTTACTTTTGCAAGCCTTATCATTACCGTGTCAATTTTTTCTCCATTATTGCTATTCATGGCAAATCATTTGCAGCGAATGAAGAAGTAACAATCCCGCCTCGACAAGAAATATATTATTATATTTTATCAATGCGATTCTGGTAAAAAAATTCACGGCAATCGAGTGGGACAATCTGGCAGCAATGAGTCACACTTCCTCCCTTCTGCATCCACCATAGTTGGCATGATGTTATACGACCAATGGATCGAAGAAACCGTGCCAAAGAGTTTGGACATGTTGTCCAAATATATCATTTTCATGAAATCATTACTTTGGATTCATGCACTTTGACATGATTTGACGAACAACAAACATGTAGATCATTATTTTAACTATCAAATCATGCGTGTTTCCCATTTGGAAAGCGTTCTGTTACATTAAAATATGCAGCATTCTTACACATTCTCTCGATTTTGCTACCAACAAGTAGGTTTTGGGCGATGCGAATAGCCAGTGGCATATGTGTGAATCGGACCTGAGTTTGTTCAAGACTTGAAATACGTTTAATAAACCAAGCACAGTTGAAACACGATGATGAGATTGAAAATGCTCAAACAGCTGTTGAGATTTCACGCTAGACACCTGTTGCAATGTCTTCGGTTTTTTGCACCATGGTACCCAACCGCAGTAAGGATCCTGGTAAATTGAATTGCCATTCACGCCATCTGGCAGTTGGACATTCGCTCACGACTGGTTTTCTCCCCGAGTTATGCAGTGGCACTGGACACTGAGGTGAAGGCAATTAGGAAATCAATTATCCGATCCATAGAAATCGGCAGGGGCCAGGACAGCGTTTCCAGTTCCGGGATGTCTTTTTCTGCTCCAGCCTCTTCTTCTTTGGCACGATAATTCGGTGGTAGGCAAGCGTCTTTTTTCGGCGAAAAGAGTTCAAAATCACTGGCTTCGGGCCATTGACCATCCACCATTGTATTCTCGCACTTCCACGTACAATACTCACACACACAGTCTTCTTGCGCGAGACTTTTGTATTATGCATGCCTATTGTCATCCGAAAATCGTCGGACTTCAACTATTTAAATTCGCATTCCGTGGGCCAAAACACGGGAGCTGTGTGGTGTGCCACACTGGTACCCAACAACCTTGCACTTGCAGACGTGTACCTCCAAGGTTTAGGCTTACTAACCAACAAAAAAATTGGCACGGAAGCAAACACAAACTGCCGGATTATCTATCATTCCTTTATTATTCCTGGAATCATTTCTGCCTACAGGCAATAATATGCCATTTTTCTCATTCAGCATAAAACTAATGCTTTGCTACTATTTTCCAAAGCAATGCTGTTTAATTTTCTTAAATGACCGCAATGATTACAGCAACTCGTTACTGAGAAGTCTGCAAGTACAAGTCATGTGATTTCACCCTAGAGCGTTTCCAATAAACACACCTTAATTTTCTCTCACCAGTTGACGGAAGATTTGATGAAAACTCCGAGTAAATACGATGTTTTCTAAATGTATTAATCAGTTGCAGTTTTTTAAATATTTAATTAGTGTTGATAATAGAAAAACTGAGAAAATCACTATGCGCGCAAGCCTACTGCCCAGATTATTCTCAAACATTTATATGCATGTTTATATTTTGAAAAGGATATGAACGTTGACGGAAACAGTTTTTTTTCCTGAAGCAACATCTCTAATTCTATATGTAATGTATGTTTATTAACCTTTACAGAAGTTCAGCTGTCACTATACTTCCCGACCCCTTTATGATAACAGTCAGGAAAATAGAATTCCGTCTTAATTGTCAGACATTTATGACTGTGCCTGCAAGGAATGTAGCAACAAGAAGTTTTCATTTTGACATGCTGTATATACAGCTTTTCATCCATTCCATACAAACAAGCACTTTGATAAGGTGGCAAGCAACGCCATCCAACCCTTTCAAGCTTGAAAAATGTTATTTGTAGTTGATGTGGCGGCTATTAGTTAGGGAACAATTGACGGTTTTTTTATCGCTCTGCTTCGTTTTGTATTGGAAAACTGCGTGCCACTGGAGAGATCTCTTCAGCCGGTAGAAACGATAGCCAATAGAGTTGGCAAGCGACAGTGATATACGGGAATGCGGTGAAAATACCATTATTAAATTGCAATATTTATGGATCCATCAAAGCCGAAACCACGAAAACCAAGCGAGACTGCATTTCCTGATGCCAATCACGACTGATCAACGCTTCCTTTTTCTACAATTGACGGTGAACCAACTTCTAGAAAGGAGGCTCGCGGAGTACAATAGGAAAAGGTGCCCAAAATAAAGAGGTGAACGTGTCATCAACATGGAATGCCTTGGCCTTGATGACATAACATGCATAAACTCAGGATACATAATTATTTCGGGACAGCTATTATGCGCTCTTTCATTCCAAATGCAACTAAATGACATGTCAATATAACAATCGATTAAATCTACATGTATTTCAATTCATAAAAACATTTTTGCAACGGATTGTCTTGGAAAATGTTTAAAATATAATAACAAAACAATAAGTGTGAGATTGAACAAATTTTTAAACTACTCGTTGATACATCACCCTTTATTTTGAAGGTTGACATTTCTAAGTTGCTGTTCATACTATTTGTAAAATACGTTGCTTTGGAATGTTTATTAAACTATTCTGGGAAATTAATATACAGGTACATGGCAATGGAGACGGTTCATTCCAACGGTTATACTTAATTGCAATGATTTAAAACGGCTACAAAATACTTTGAAATACAACGTATTTGAGCACTGTTAAATTTCCGTTAAACCACAATCACAATGCGTGAATATACATTTATAACATTTCACGAAGCACGAACATCTTGGTGAAATGGCATGAAACTGCAAAATGCACTTAATCCTTTCATTCGTTAAAATCCATTGACCATTTGACCTTCCGACTATTGCATTGACTAATTTTATTTCACCGTCCTTACCGACCTACTGTAGATGGTAGGAAATGACGAAAACGGAAGTCGTCTCCTTGGATCGAGAGAACGGCGATTCCAAAGATGGCTGCTCGACAACTTGACTCAAAATTACAATAAGCATTAATTACACACTTTAACGACTCCGGAAATAGCAATGTGATGAGTAGCTGTATTGTTTTTTTTTTCACTTAGTCATTTGGGAGCCCTTGTCCCTCGCCTGTTTCCGGAGGGTTCAGGCAGCCTTCCCATCGCCAGGGGCACCACATTACCCCCATCATTACGTAATTGCCCCTCTTCTTCCTTGTACAAACATTGCTTTGCACGGAAGAAGCATGCAAACATTGTTTCGTGCTATACGTTTGCTCATTCAATAAAAATCAATTGCCGAATTAGTAACCACAGGTTGGGCCGTATAATTATGCGGTCAGCCTGCTCATTAGACGAATAATATTTTCGGAAATTGCACCTTTTAAGATAATGACAAGGATGCTCCACATGGATTATCTGCGATCACGTTTGCGGGATAAAACTTTTTCTACAAGTGCGGTGGTAAACGCAGGCTTTGCCCAACCCTCCATTTCAGCTTTCGTGACAAAACCGCAATTTGTGTAAACAAAAAATTCATTAAGCGAAAAAAAAATGCAGGCATGCAACGTCACCTTGTTGCAAATTTACTGTATCTGGAAAAAGATCTGGTGATTGCAAGCGCAAAACACATGGTACGTGCATGCCTATCAAGTATACCAGCATGGCAGCCACCAATCTGACATTAATTGCCAGACCTAACAAAATCACGAAGTTTTTATAGTGGTACGCTGTGAATCCAAAAATAAAATGACAGGGGTTCCTCAAATATGAAAGGGGGTGAACAACAATACAAATACATATACAGTGTATAATTACTGTATACACAATCTGTATATGTATGTGTATACGCATATTTAATGTGAAGATATGAAATAGGCGTAACTAGATCCTAGAAAATGTTCGGTTGATGATAATCATTGTCTATCCATGCAGTGTCATGCACTTCTCAAATTTCCTTCAGTAAAATGTTTCTAGCAATTCAAATGTGTGTCGGGAACGAGTTACAATTCGTCAACGACGTTTCAAAAATATACTCCGCCGTTCTACACTTGGCAGGTTGGTTTATACCAAACTAGGAACATTTTCGCGCTCCTAAGATGTCGTACTCATCTCTTTAATTGCTGGTGCAGAAAAGTGAAACATGGCTAAAATTCAAATGGATTTGAAGTCCAAATATGCGTATCAGCCTTTATTTTATAGCGGCAATTAGCGGGATATGTGCAAGTCTGGCCATGCGTGTATCAACGATAACCCAGGCATGGCGATATTTATTTTCAGTTTCTAATTTGCTTATTGTTAGTACAGTATATGTTTTTCTGACCCCACCAACAAACGGTTATGACCCTTTGCACACGTTACACGTACACTTGCCAATAACAACTGTACATGTATAGTGATGTGCACACGATAACCATAATGAAGATCAACTATTTATGTGAAAGGTTTGACAATCCGCGAAACCTTGTTTAATCCAATTGTAGGATGACATTGTGATTTTCCGTACGTGTATTCTTACATGTGAAGCATATATACATTTGATAAAAATTTAAAAAATATAATAAAAAGGTATATAGTTTTGACTGTTATGTGTTTTGTTCCCCCTTTTTCATCATAGTGTAACGTACATGTATAGCTTACCTATATACAGATGCCCCAATTCATTTCGCATTGTAATTTTTCTGTACAAGCCTACAATTAGTCTACATGTAATATATGAAGCGCCCATTTTGAAAACTTTTATAATCATTTTTTTCTTAAATTTTCTCTTGAAATAATCACCTGATGACAAACATAGCAATAAAGCAAACAAATACGCATTTTATTCGAATTTCAAATCCTCTAAAGACGCGTCATGTTTTAATCCCAAAATAATATCGCATTTCTTGAAATGCTTTACCATTCCGTTTATTAAAATATATACAAATATTTTTTTAAATCGTGCGAAATTGAACATTCCGAACTTGAAATAGAATACTTAGTTTCAATTTTGCAGATTGAGGAGGAGTTGCAGTTTCTGCAAAACAAAAAATAAACAAAGATGAAAGGAAGTAAAAAGTATATTTTCCTTAATTTGGTGCCCAACGTTTGTCGAGGCGTCGCAGTTCGCAAAAAAAATAAAAAATGCATGAACGTCCATCAAGAAACAAACTGTAACAATATACAGTTTCTAAACAGCAGATTTGACATTTGTATGCCAATAAAGACATTCATACACGAAAATTGCTTCGGGAATGATCACGATGACGTCACGCATGGCCATCCAGATAAGATATCCCATTGTGTTTTAGTCGGGGTTTTTTCCGCAATTTTTCAATAAAACTGGATCTCGGTAATATTTGGCCGTAACATGCACTGTTATTTTATTTATTTTTTTAGTAAATATTTTACCTACCGCCCAACTTTCAAAAAGTGAGCAATTTGGTGTTAATGGTTCGCGTTCAAAGCTTCCGTTTGGCCTCTTTTCTGCATAAAAACAGTTTTTCCACCCACAAGCAGAACACGTCGAAATGTGGTGCTAAAAAGAAACAATTATGCGGAAGTTTTCAAACCCTTGCGGTCGTTTTTTTTGCGCCTAAACGGCACTGCTTTTAATGCACGGGGCATGCCTGGGCCGATGGTGGCTAATTAGGCGGATTTATTTATTCATTTCTTGTATCCTTTTTATTGCATGTTTTCGCACATTTTTTCTTTTCTTCTTTTTTGCGATAAACCACCGAACGAACTGAAGTTGAACCGAAAGGGTTCTTTTGTGCGGGCGGCTTGTTACAGTACACACTGTATCTCTATAATTCTCCAAGAAGAATTATGAAAATATTTACAACTCTTATACGGTCATTGATGTGATGGCAAGGGGATTACTCCGGGTTCAACCTCCGGACGTTTATAACCGAGATTCAAGGGGGACTGGGTGTCGAGGCTGAAATTGCGCTGTTTTTAGACAGAATCCGCGCATTCCAGGCAGGAAATCTGGATTTTATTATGGCACTTAAAACGTCCTAGAGTCGCAATTTTCGTTTTATTTCGCTTTCTTTCTCCTATGGAAGTTGCATTTTGTCAAATACAGAGTATAAAAGGGAGAAACATGGTATAATTTCAGTCACTTCAGTGCAAAAATAGAAAAAATGGTAGGAAATTTGTGGCGGCGATCTGAAGGGGGTATTGTGCAGCCAAAATGGTCTGGAGGGAGGGTTGAAGTGGCAGGCATCATGATCATTCCTTTCTTAGAGCTTGAGAAGTTCAGTGTCTACGATTCATGAGAAAATAAGTTAATCCCTTTTTAAGACCAATACGATTTATCGTAATCTTACTGTTTAGGCGTCATATTATACAGGACAAGGTATTGTTTACCAAGTGCTTAGAGATCATGAGACAGAGTAGGTGGATGTACAATGTATATGGGTGAAGTGAAAACTTCAGCCTAGAAGCTGGAAATGATATTTAGACCATTTAGCAAGGCAAGATCGAAATGCGCGGACCCTAGCTTTCACTAACATTGCTGTCATATTCTTTTGGTTCAGAAAATCGGTTCTTTGATCGTGACCAGCTTCAAAAGAATTTCTAACAGCAATCTAAGCGATTTTTCGATTAATCATAATCATCCACTTTATTGCTGACGTTCGCTTTGGACAACACCTCATACGAGTAATAAATTCTAAAAAACGGCTTCTGCTCAATCCAATCTTCCCAGATTTGTCGAAGATTGTGGCCCATGCACTCGCAAGCAATGTCAGCGCCTTTCAACCTACTTTCGTCCAATGTCAGCAGAGACGGCATTTCCGGTTTCCCGCGGTTGCCGAGATGGTTATCCCGATCTCGCATCTTAATGAAGTTGACTAATTGAGCACGACTGCCGCTGTCCCGACCCGACACCAATTAGTGGGAAGTGTCAACCTTGTTTTTCACACCGTCCCGGTGCATCACTTCAGATGATCGCTTTTTTTTCACAGCTTTGCAAATTCGTTTCATTTCCTCCCCCCATTTCCTCATTGTCCATTCATCGCATCTCGAAGTTGAATGTCCACGCTGAAAGCCGAGCCCCAAAATCCCCCGCCACCAGATTTGCATACGACAACAAAGAGGGGTTTAAACCAGCCAACACAATGCCGTTTTAAATATTTAGCATTTGCATAATGCGCTCTTCAACAATAAAAAGCCCAGCATTTTTCATTCCGATTCTCACCCCCGCGCGGAGCTCTTGACTTGACCCGCTAATTATACCTATGGCTGAGCAGGCTTTATGCGGCCGTGAATGGGCGACAGAATTAAAAATATTGAATCAAAATACGAGGCTGAACCTATTTAAAAAGCACTCTGCAGGCGCGTTTGTTTACACGACCAAGTAAATGG
Source organism: Rossiulus vilnensis (assembly GCA_034700785.1). Classification (NCBI taxonomy): domain Eukaryota; kingdom Metazoa; phylum Arthropoda; class Diplopoda; order Julida; family Julidae; genus Rossiulus; species Rossiulus vilnensis. Next base: position 17,395 of record JAQIXS010000165.1, on the reverse strand, counting down.
TATTGTGGCCGCAACAAGGTAGCAATCAACCAATCACTGTCCTCCAGACAAGGCCGATATTGTTTGCCTCTGAAGCCCATCACCATGGTCAATGCCCCATTGTGTCTGCTACATACAGATTGAGAATGGGACCTGCCAGGAAGTGTAGTGGCCAAATGTAGCCGGAATAAAGGGGATGGGCAGCGATGAATGGAAAAATGCCAAGCAGCGCCCCCTCAATACCAAAAATACGCTGTCATTAGGAAATTAATAGCATTTAAACCCACGAAGAGAAAAGCCAGCAATGAAAAGGTGGGGAGGGAGTAAGACTGTTTGCCGAAGAGTTTAGTTAGGCTTCTGGTCAGGGTGTGGTTGCAATGTTAGCATCTCGTGCCTTTCTGCCATTAATAACCACCAACAGTAGGCCAGTTTGGAACTGAAATACCAAATGTACCCGTGCAGTTTTCTTCTCTATCAGTAATGTTTAACAATACAAAGTATAAACTATTGACTTCTTTGTAACATTGGTGTAAACCATGTTAGAAAACGCCAAAAAGGTATTGCATCAACAAGGTGTCTGTAGGTTACACGTTTAAGCACTTTAAATGCACGGTGCTGTCAGTTAGATGAGCATGCACTTGCAATCGACCATGCTTTGTTTTGACAAAACATTTGTCACTGTAACCTTTTGATTCTTGGCGACACATTTCCAGGTATGAACATTGGCAGTACAAATTCGAAACAGGTAGGGCAACGTTTTGTGCGATAACAAAAGATATTTTTGGTATTCTACATATCGGTTCGCTTTGCACAACTTACAGCTCAACAGTAACGTTATTAAACTTCAATTAGCATTCTTGCAAGGAGTACCTGACATGACGGCATTGCAATTGGAAAGAGGTTACACATTCATTATTTTCGGGGAGAAAAACATCAACTTTGTGTAAACTAGCTCTTTCTTAGGTGGGACTGTACCATCGGGCAACCGAGAAAACGTTATCCTGATTTCCAAAAGATTATTCCAAATCACAGATCGGCGAGAACTGACAAGTTTTCATTGAAGTTCGGGGGTGGAAAGGGGAGCACGGGCCAGCGAGCACAGAGGTCATACTTATTGCAATGGAGATTGGAGATGGTACTCAGCCAGAACATTACTCCTGATGAGGTCGCTCTCGACGCCTCACGTATACTGTATCTATCTATCAAAGAAGATGACTTTGGGGATTTCCTTCAGCAATTCCTGGTCAACTCCCTTCACCGCGGTGTATCTGGGTTGGACGGACTGGATGGGAACTGGGTCATAAGCGATGGACTACAAAAATCTGGAGAAATTTTTTCATGGTTTGACCACTAAATTCTCCACCTCGGAATGATACCGCGTGGGAAAACTAAACCTGCTACTTGCGGTCCATTAACTTACCCAAAATTGTTTGACACGTTCTGAGATTAGCGGATATCATTCACCATTGTATGGATCCATCCTATAGTGCTGAATTACGAATTAATTACGAATTGTCATTTAATTAGCATTTGCGTCATCCATTTTTTAAATCATTCTAGTTTAACCATGGGTAATTTTAACCCAATGACCATTTCAAGAAAAATTGTTCTTATTACTATGTTGCCACTGTTTAAAACCAAATAAAAAATATCGTTCTGGAACAAAAATGTTTCATTAAAACGTGTTAGCAATCTATAGAGCATCAGAAAAAAGTATTTGAAACGTCTTTTGGTTCGACATTACCAAGCGCAGTATTATGATACGCAAATAAAATGCGCAATTTAAGGAAAGGAACACTTCTGGTATATCCGAACGGAAACTTCCCCCACCCGTTGGCACTTCCACCCATTGATGCATATCGACAAAATCGGCCCACAGTGGGCGTCAATAGAAGTCAGTAGTAAAAATTCAATGAGAAAAAAGCACTTAAGTCTACGTATCCAAACTATCCATCACAAACAATGGTTTCCGATGGCTTGGCCTATTAAAATCGCTCAAAAGCCGATAATCCGCATGCTTTATGGGCGTATAACGAGTTTTTCCTTCTTCAGTCAAACTTGGACGAATTTCTGAGTTCAATTCGTTTTCTTCCCCAAACACGCGGAGCTGCTTAAGGAAGCGAATTTATAGTCGAGTAATTACGTTGAATTTTTTTTACTCCAGCCTCGGCGTTCAATGGTGCCACAAATCGCAAATAAATAGGCCTAATGCATGGGGAATGAAGCGTATAAGCGTACCTGTCTGTTGGCTTTTTGTGGGGTGGAACCAGGCAGGCACCCAGCGAGCTCATACATCTCAATTAGGCCGACCAAACCTATTGATTGGAAGCGTGGAGCGTAAAAGAGCAAAGAAACGTCTCGCTTGCTCAATACACTAGTATTGGTCTATCGCAAACAGTTCCGGAATTCCTGCAATTGCAAATTCCTTCAACTGGTGAAACCAAACAGTTTGGTAAATGGCTCGTTTTTGTGCCACCTCGCAGCGGATATTTGTTATTTCAGATCGATAGAGCGAGAACACAATTAACGCCTGGCTTACTCTACTAGTCCATCTCAAACAGTTTCGAAGTTCTAGCAATTAATGCTTGATACTTAACTTGTGTGAGCTGTTTTCCAAAGACCTACTTAATTCCTAAACACTAAAACAAAGAATTTAAAAAATACATTTTGGAGACACTTTAACTACTAACTGCCAGTACATGTATGTACTCCTGTTCCGTATCTTTGTTACTTAGACTGAGACCAACATGAAAAACACTTAGTAGGCCAATAACTGCTTAACTGAATTACCCAATGTCGAATTGCTCGTCCACTAGGGTTTTAAATTTGGTTTATATATGTATTTTGAAAACGTCCCGTTTATTTATAAACAATTAATGAAATTTAAAAAAAAAAACAGAAATCGACCAACGAAATCGTGGCTTCCTTGCATGGCAACCTTGCTTTGTGGGTTGTATAACTAACTGTCCATTCAGATTTCTTAAATTTAAAAAAAAATAAAAAAATAAACGGGACATTTTTGAAACCCTATAGCTATAGGATGACAAATTATACATTGAGGAAAATATATTTAGCAAAAATTATAATAAGCATTTGAGTTTATGATATATAAAAATAAGTATATGAGTAGCATAGGGTATCCGAGTCCCCACCTGGCGCTGGAGATGCAAGTCTTGTTGCTCAATAGACTGCGATGCATAGTCCATTAGGGTTAGTGATGACCAATTAACGGCGACTCCGCGGACTCCCCGTAGTTCCAGAAATGAAGGGGTAATTTGACGGAAAATGTTTGGCCCAGCTTTAGCTTCGAGCCATGCTAGTTCTAATGAGAAGCCTATATGGCCACATTGTGTCAATTTATGGCTAATCTGCCATTAACGAAATGCCCGCTGCTGGGCGCACGCAGCGTCTCGCACGAATAAGCATGCGATGAAACACTTTGTATTCTCAGAGCCTCGAATTTATTCACAACTTGCGCTGGTGCTATTAAATTTCGGTCTGCTAAAAATAAGGGAAGAGGGGGGAGGGGGGGGGGGTGAATCCACGTTTCCAGGGAAGGCCGCGCATGCACCCACCCTACATCCACGATGTTCGACTCAATTTCGCAACTCACCGTCTTTTTTTGCGCTTCTTTCTGGCTGCTCTGTTTCACTAAAATAGCATGAAATGGGCACGGAAATTTGCTTTTATGCTTATTACACCCTTCATCTCGGTTGGGTAAATGTTGACCTTTTTGTGCCTGACAGAATATCAAGCTATTACGCGAAATGAAATGTCCCGTCCAGCAGTTATCGGAAAATTGCTCGTATGCGTTCTTAACATTCGCTTTCTGTGTCACTGTTTGGCGCGAGCGCATCCAGATGGCGCCAGCTGCGGGCTGTTCGGTCGTTCGCCAAGCGGCGCATTTAATATTCCAGAAAATGAACACTAAAACTCCACCAATGAATTGAATTGCGCCACTGGAGCAAGCGAGGCGTTTCCTCGAATTTCAAGCTCTGTCGAATGGGAAAATTGTTAATAAAAATACCGAAGCTATGCCACGTTGCTTCGGCTTTACCCAAAAACAATACTTTCGCGAAAAAAAACTGCCTGAGATGGACTGCTTGAGTAAGCAAAGTGCTGCAACTATTTTAGGCACAAACCGAACAATTCCTATTAGGAGACCACTCCTAGAAAACTTTGGTCATGTGCGCTTCCTGGTTTCCAATACAGAGATGGTCGAACAGGGATTTATTAGCATGTAGCAGGACCTGAAAACTACCGGAAGTTACGTACAAAATGAAATCTGCTCAGCCACTATTAACAAACCTTACACGATTATTACTAATGCCGTTATCTTGTGAGAATAGCTAACGTACACGAACATGTTAAATCCACATCATTAATGACAGTCATTCCACTTCAATTTACCTTACACTACCATTAGTGATGTCGTCCTCATAAGGTAATGGCATTAGTAGTGAGGGTTTAAGGTCTGCTAATGACATTACTAATGATCGTGTAAGCCGAATTTAACATGATATTGTACGACTGACAAGTAATGATAGTTGGTAATGTCATTCAGCCAGCTGATGATCGTGCAGGTCAGCTTATTGAGCAAATGCAACGGCTTACCTTACCTGCTCATTTACATGCACGAGATTTTCTCGGGCTTCTTGCAGTCAGTTTTTCTTTGCCTCAAGGGTGTTATGAGGAACCCTCCGATTTCGGGTCCCGCCTAATCGCTCGCGTGTCATCGTGATAACCACCGCAATTGCACCACATAAGGCGCTGATGTGGTAACAGAGGCGTGAGGCTTACAGGAGCCGCCCTTTGATGCATTCGAAATTAGCGTCCTTTTCATTTTTTTTTTCATATCTAAATAAGGAAAATGTTGATTAATTCGCGAGGGTGTTACTGACCCCCGAACTCATTCGCGTCCATGCGTGCTCATCTAAATTGTGGCAAATTTGCATAATGGCCGCTAGGGAACGCTCTGGGCGAATATAAAACGGGGCAGTCTGTTTATTATAGACTGAACATTTCGATTGTTCATACATTGTATACAGCTATGGCCATTAAAAAATTCCCCCAAATTAAACGGAGGGAACCGAGCTCATTACACATGTATAGTACGTGTTTTAGGACAGAAATGAGGGAGCAGCAGAATGCCAAAAGCAGCTTCGGAGTGCGCGATCCGTTAATTGGCAAACTGGACCCATTTTTCTTGAATGTACCGAGAGGGCCAGTAGACAAAGTACTGAAAGCAGAAAAAATGAGCGGAGCAAATTGAGTTAATAGAAGCCTCTGCGAAGCGGCGTTACGGTGGGTTGGGCGAAAAATATGACGGATGAGAAAAATTGGTCCCAGTCACGTTTCTGGGGATCTGTGCAATCCCTTCTCAGGATATTAATTTAATCGGACCTTTTTTCGGCATGTTATTATACATACATGTAGCTGGGGTTGTCGCTCTCTGTTTTCAGCATTTTCGTTGCATTTTAATTGAGTTAGCCAAGCTACAGGGTGTCCGTATGATATGTAATAAATATGAAACTTTGATTTGAATTTAACAGTTGTGATCAATAGAGCTACAGTACATAATAATCTTAAGTTGCACCAAATGAACCTCGCAAAAAGAATGTACATGTATGATAAAAACAAATATCAGGCCCCTTTCACAGCATAATTATGAAGGCAAAATAATCAAGAGCTGTGCCCATTGGTTTGAAGTACATGTACAGTGTACATTAACTTCAAACATTTAAATTTACAAGTACAGTATGCAATACATGTAACTATTAAAATCTTTGTAACTACTTTCTGGGCACCTTATTTTGCCTACAAAATATGTTTTTAGATAAGTTGAGATTTGGCAATTCTGTTGTTGACCATTTATTCAGCACAAAGCCATAATTCGAGCCTCGACTTCTTTTACCTCGGTAAATGACTCCACACAAATAATTAATTATAGGTCTTGACTAAATAACTTGCATTTAAACGGAGGATGACCTTTTTTTTGTTTATTCCAAGAATTCTCAAGGTCATTACTTATTTCGCCTAAGTGCCTTTGTTTTTATATTCTTAATAAACGTTGACATTGCGGCTAAATAATTGGCGTACTGTTAGGGTCATAAAAAATTATAACGGAATGTTTGTCAGCGGGACTATAATTTAGATTTGAAATACAGCATTGCTCTGGTAGCTGGAAAACCCTGCACTTTCCCCGCATTTTTTGCGGCGATTTCGTCGGTTTCCCTAATTGGTTGGAAACCAGAAACAAGAGTTCATCGTATGTCTCGAATTTCGTAAAATGTTGCGATTTAGATCTAACAAGGACAAGTTATTTATCTCTAGTTACCGTAGCTTTCTTTGGAAAATCGGCGGCATGCAGTTTCAAAAACAGTTATCCCGATTTCTAAGAGCCTATAAAATATTAAATATTGCAAACAATTCTTTTGTGCACTTTTTACAGCAATGTTTATTTGTTTTGAGAAATTGTCAAAGCGGTTTTTCACCTCTCATGCTGACCTTTAAAGTTACATGTACAAGGACATGGATGGCGGCATTATGTCTCAAAATAATCAAATGATGCGTCACAATGTTCAAGAAATTTAAGTATCACGTAATCAACAGAAGTAATACACACCCTGCGAGCAAAGGCAAACTGGCCCACTTGAAGGTACATGTATTTAAAATGTATTTTGCTCAGCAAGTAATCATCCAATTTAAAATCGGAATAACTCGTTTTGTAAACAATTAATTGCTTTTTAAAATGCGCCTAATTTGACTAAAATTCCTCAATTTCTCAAGTGAAACAACTTTCAAACAACAGTAAGCCATCTGCATGGGTTTACCCCTGTCACTATAAAATAATTTCTGCAAGGAATACGATGATCTGAGACTAAAGAGTTGTTATCAAAATGGTTTGCATAGTACATGTACATGTACATTTGAAGTGCAATACATTTTCCAGAAATCACCACAATTGGTGTGAATTTATGACGTTACATTTTCAGTCTATTCTCCTACGAAATTCAAGACGAATTTTAGTCAATTTACAGTTTATGCGCATTTGAAAGTGCTTTTAAATGATTATTGGATATCTACAGCACTTGCTTAACAAAATGCATTTCTCTATTTTTTTTTATAAGTTTAGCTTTGGGAGTTTCTTTTTCTCGTGAGAGTATTGCAGATTATCTACGGAAATAAATGCATGATGCCGGATTATTACATGGACAGTTTCGGTTGGTCTTAAACCAGGCACTTCAACTAAGTTGAGATTAAATACATGCACCTTCCGCAACATGGACCGAATTGAACAAAGCCCTAGCAGCCTTGTTGGAACATGAGTTTCATTCAACGCTAATGGTCCAATTAACCGGAGTAAATGAGCTCGACTCCCGGGAAGCATACCCGACAAATTGCCCGTCTCATTTTCGGTGAGAGTGAATGCCCTAAGCCCGCGGTGGACTCGAGCAGCAAGGAACTGCGCAGGGGGTCCCATGCCTAACTCGGAGATTATTCGGCAGCGGAGCTAGTGTAGTGGGCCACCTACTGTTCCATTTGAAAAGTCGGTGAAAAATGACAACAAACCTACCCCCCTTTTTAGGAAAACCCCTCGGCCACCCCCGTTCCCATACGGGCTCGTTAAATTTCCGGGACGGGCTCCACGTGGTTCGATGGACTTTTGTGGGTTTTGGGGACAGCAGCAGCGAGGGTCATTGTCTTCTTCGCCATGGGTTAAGCGTTGTTTTGACGGATTCACACGCCTCGTAAAACTCCGACACAATGGTCCACCTGGCACGTCGGCGTGCAGGAGCGCCGCATTCCGCGTACGTGTCCGTGTAATTTGCGCCGAACAAGCGCCTCGGCATCATCGTGTGGGGGGCCGAGCATGCGGCCTCTAATCATACGCGACGGGACATCCCCCAAATTAATATGTCCTCCCGTGCAGTCACGCATTGCACCCGATTTCACGGGTTCCAGCCCTTCAATACGTCACTCCTGACGAGGTCCAGGTGTAGGCACGGGTAACGCATCAAACGCCATGCCTTCAGAAAAAGTATTTCATCTTTTTTAAATACATGTCTTTTCAAAGCGGGATAAGAGTAGTTGACAGAACTTCAGTGTGCTCGTTCACACTAAGTCGGTAATGACTATGGTAAGAGCCATGTTGGTTATGAAATTTTAGAATCATTTTCAGCAATTCGGGAGTCTGGAAAATGTAGTGGCTTCAATGCCTCCATATTGTCATATCGAGAATATTAAAACGCCAACTGGAAGACTATACATGTATTTCTGTATTTCTAAGAGTTTCAGCTCCTCGTACAGTGAAATCTGTCAACAACGACCACTATTAAGTGCACTAAATAGCAAGTAATTTTTCCAAAAATTAAAATTCCAAATTTAATGACTTACTTACATGTAGATAAACTTCACAAAAGGACAATTTGTTAACATCGTTTTTAAATGAAATGACATCATTAAAAATAACCATGTGTTAATGAGCTATTAATTATGAAGTTCAAAATCGAATGCCCTTGACGTCGTGTTATGTGGAAATGAGAAGTTATTTCAACAGAAATCTGATCCATTAAATATGTAAAAAAGGCACACCTTATATACATGTACATCAGTTTATGACCCTTGCTTTTTCCTGCGTGCTTTTCGTCCAACTAACTCAAGTCACGTCATTGTGAGGTCATTATACGTACAGGCCAAAGTAAAAAAATATGCATTTTTATTCTATCCGTGCTTCATTTTATTTAAATAACGTCTATCGTTTAGAAGCAGCCAAGATTCGAAGTCTTAACCAGAACAAGGACTTCGGTCATTAATCATTTCAACAGATGCAATATTAAACCAGATGAACACTCCGGGGACTTCCTCATATGCATATTTGGTTTTTATTTTTGCTTCTAAATATTCTGCATTTTTAAAAAAGTTTTTTTGCGTAACGCAACCGCATTTTATTATTGACCAATTTGCACCCCAACTTCCTCGTTTCGGTCCTGTTCATTTTCCACAAACTCTTTTTCAGGGATACCCTCGAGCATTCATTACTGATATTAATTCTAAAACTGCAAACACATGCTGCGAAGTTTTTTTTCCACAGTATATTTATAGAAAAAAACCGAATCAAATTATAATTAAAATTTACGTCTTAATTAATTGAAGTTAAATTAGAAGAAACACCTTGCCTAAACATTTTCTGAAATTCAATTTTGAAACTGCAACATTCCGAAACAAAAGTGATATTCCAAGAGCTTGGTTTGCCACAATTTGGCGTCTTCTTTCAATTGACCAGATCACATCTAGAATACGGTGGACTGATAAATATATAAAGTCATTATAAACTGTATTCATCATTATTGTTTTCGGAGCACAATTTGGGTTACGCTGCCATTAAACCATAATACAATAGTTGGTAATCTAAACCGAGTTCAATTAATGCACAAAAGTAGGAAATAAGTGGAAGAAGGTGGATCCAGCGGACGGCAAACAATAAATTGTGGGAATTTATGAGGCCTTCTATTATTCCATTTAATAAGCTTCAACACGATTGTCATGTTTTCAAATAATGGGAAGCGTCGAAAAAAATGTTTTCGGAGAAATATTCCCCCAACACCTCGGTGAAGGCGTTTGTGGCACAATCTCACCACCCTCCACCAACCACTATCGCCAAACATGAAAAGGCGAAGAAAAGTGGGCTTTTTGAATAAGACGCACTTGTTTCCTCGTCATAATTCTCCTTCATTGTCACATGTTTGGATTTTGCATTTTCCTTGAGGGTAAAAAAAACTTTTCTCAGGATCTTTCAAATTTACCTTCAATTACAAGTGGGCATATTTATTAACAAGACTTAGTCCAGCAGAACGATTACTTCAAAACGCTCACAAAGAATTAGCTGAAAGCCTAGTCTAGTTTTTCTCCAGTTTCAGTGAGCCCGTATAGTATTGTTTTTCCACACGTTTGTTAAACAAAGATGTGCTTTTCAATTCTAATATATTAACATTTACGCCTAGATGTGTTTGTAAAGCAAGTCGAACACACGCGATCAGAATTAGGAGGAAAGTTGCTGGATGCGCAAAACTTGATTTTAAAATGCAGTGAAGCTAGTTCATTTGAACGTTTTACACCAACCAAACGTTCGCCCCCAAATCTTTCTTCTGTTTTTATGATCATCACTCGTAATTACAGTAGAATTACTAAAAGAAAAAAATCCGAACATTTTAGCCAAGTAAGAATTATTTAAGTCTAAAAACAGCATACGTTGTATATAATTGATTAGCAGTTAACCATGGTTTTAAAAAATTCGAAAGATCACTTTTTAAATTTGATCTGATCTGCTGATAAACTGAAAAACCAAAGGATTGTTTTTAAAGAGCATAAATCCAGCACAATGATTAATTACCTTCGATTATCTCAAGGAATGAACCCCAAACTAGACAGCCATTGATTAATCTTATTTAAATATACTTATAGAGAACGATTTCAACTACCGCAAAAAAAAAGTTTAAAAATGAGGAGTTGTAAACCCAGCGAGATATCACATACGAAACTCCCTGATTTCTTCCTGGCTTCACCGCAACCGATGTGTCGATTTAAAAAATAAAAAATAAAATTTTGCGCATTTGAATCGGTCATTTTGCAATCTCGCAGAGACGAGAAGTTATGGGCGTTATAGCGAGACTATTAAGTGAGATCGCATTTTAACACCCCCTTGGAGAAAATCGTGGTCATAGAATTATCTATCACAAGAGGATGGTCATCAGTGATAAGTTAGCATAACACCACGGAAAATAAATAGGGAACCTGACGAAAATACGGGGCAAATAATGTAATTCATCCGGAAGATGTTATTCGCCGATGCCCGATAAGGGAAATCCCCTCTTCACAGGGTCGCTCACATGGCGTGCAATCAGGGAATTTAATTACCCGAGGCTTACTACTGACACTTTTCCATGCAGACAATGCGCGTTGATTGCGGTAAATCAGATCGGTTTCAACCCGCTTCATAAGTCGCTCCATGTGGGGTGCATTGCTGATTCCAAATTTATGAAAAACTAAATGACAAAAGAGGTGGTCGGTGAGTGGAGAGGCTAAACATGGCGGCCTCCCAAGGATCCCAGAATGCAGCGGTTTCCTATTGTTCCCATTTATTTGGTAGGAAATTTACTTCCTGTGTTTTAGTTACTTATAGTATTTATATGTGTATTGTGACCGAATGAATGAGACTATTAAAAGCTTAGAAACCATACGTTTTCTCAGAAACTTCTCAGAATTCCTGAAAACAATTTTATTTTGATTTAAAATTAATCCATTTTTTTCAAACATAACAGCCGATTTGATAATTCTATAAAGAGGAAATGTTTCGGCCAAACACCCGTCATAGTTAGATAACGATTTCATTTCTGCCCGACTATGTCGATGTGGAAATACACACCTATTTGCATACATTAGCTATCTAGCTATTGGTGCACTTTTTAACATGATGCAATATTTTGAAAACAATAAGCCTCGCGCAATAACAGTTGTATAACAGCCATAAGCAGCAATGGTTTTATTGTTGGGAGGTGAATTAATGAAATTCAATTTCACAGACGATGGTAAACTACTGCAACTGGAAGTAATCAATTTTTCCTCCAAGCCAATCGCTCCTATGGCTGCTTAATTGCAACTCGAATCTAATGAAGACGTTAGTTATCGATTAATCTTAGTATCGTGACATGAAAAGCAGCACACCTTTAATTTCAAATCACTGCGCAATGATGATGGCAGCGAGTAGACTGGCCCACCCAAAAGCATTTGGAGATGCTGTGCGAAATCGCAGACAGATTCCTGCTTGTCCACTCCGTAAACAAGGCCACAGGCCCTCGAGCCAAAGAGTGATGTTTTAATTCCATCAGCCAGGTATTCTGTACAATATACCATACATGTGTATAGTAGAATCCTCAGTCTGACATGTGGGCATTTGCTGGATTTGTCTAGACTATAGGTCCATCAAAACATTTGATACATTATTTGTTAAGAAGTTGTGACACCAAGGTTACGTACCGACATTGGTTAGGGCTGAGAGGGCCTGTAGAAGCACGTGACTGTAAGCTTGTGATCGTTGATTAGCGACTTAAATTCACCAACCGTTAACTTTTTCCAACAGTTAAAAACAAAGTATTTCAAAATGAAACTAAAAACTCGTCGAGACAAGCGTAATAAGTGAGTTTACATTTACTTTCTTTTTACGTTCTGCAAGAGTAATCTATAATTCCTATACTGCCGTTGTTTAATTTAGTTACAAGTTTTAAAAAACGTTATAAGTCATGCATGAACCGTTATCGCATGGCATTTTTTTCGAATGTGTTTTAATATAAAAAGAATAGAAATGTGATTTTTCACTGTTAATTGTGAAGGCGAGTTTTCACATGCTATTACGCTCGGCATAATTCATAAGTTTAATTACCCTGGCAATAATCTTCGTAAAATTCCTGGTCATAAAAATCACTCAGGCATTCAAGCGGCAGAAGATTTGGTAGTTAAATTAAAAAATCAGGATAGACCAAGCGTGTAATTTCTTGGTTTATCCAAGTCAGGGAAAGCAAGGGAAATTTGACGATTGTACGTCCATTCGTGACATTAAATGTTCAAAGACAAATCTGCAGTTGGCTTGTCTTTACTTCCTGTTCAAACGGTCTATAAGTCATTTTACTTCTCAGCATGCATCATCACGACGAAGGTAAAAAAAATGATAGTTAATCAAATCGACCCCATATAATGATATAAACAATACAGCGATCGCATTAATATAAAACCCCCGTGTTGTCGATGACATTAGAAGTTTTTAAGGTCCACTTAAATGGGATTATGCCATTATTTATATCTCCACAACACTAATGACAAGATTTTTTTAGTCGGCATTTATCGAAACAAAAACTGATCAACTTGAAATAGCCATGCCCTTGGCCTCCTCGCGAGCATTGTTTTCCCGGCTAGAGGTGAAACGAATTACCATTTTTAATTTACGAGCATAAATAAGCTCTTTTGACAACGCTCAATCCAGTTCTAGGCGAGTTCTAAACGATGGGACGACGGCATTTGAGAATGTCACTACTCCAATGACTAATTTAGTTTCGGCACGTAATTCACGGCGCTGTTTCTGCAACGTGCGAAAACTTGAGACTGTAATTGCACGGGAAGCACGACGTAGAATTTCATTCGAATTAAATGTTTTTATTTGTTTAAAACCGAGACGTGAGATTGCGATAGCGTTTGCGTCCAGACGGCTGTGAATGCGCAATTACAGAGCAAGTCGAGACCAAATTAAGGTGAATTATGACCTGGGGTTACCGTAAACATACATCATCTCACTACTCTACACAGCATTTTTATAACTAGAGCGTGCACAATATAAAAAGTAAACCCTTTATGCAAATTAAAAATGCTAAATCAAAATAAACACCTACTATTGATTGTCGCATTTGGAGCGAAACCATCAAAGTACCCAAAATAAGTCTGTGACTTATAGCTGCCTGTACATTTAACGAATTCGAGCAATAACAATGTAATTATGTGCATGAATTCCGTTCGTGCCGTAATGGTTTACACTTTCCTCTTTTGGTGGCTGCTGAAAATGATAACTTCTGAAATTAATTAGATTTCAACGTTTCAGTCCAACAGCACTCATCCAGCGGTGGTGAGGTATAGAGTAGGAAGGAGTTAGCCTACAGATCATTTGGTGGAGTGCCCTGTCATAATTTTTAACCACACTCCACTGGCAAAGTATTATTTATCTTCTCAGAAACGGAGGATAACTTACTTTTCATTGAGCAAGCAGAAGTGGCGGGTGAATAATTAAGGAGCGTGTGAGTGAGACTCCGACACTCCTCCTCCTTCTTTTCATCCATTGCTGGGGCATTCTTGGACATAAGATGATTGCCTAGTGTTGGTGTTAATGGCCTCGGAACACATGGGAGCTTTCTCAGGTTTGGTGTAATTATCCTCAAAGGTTTCATCTTCCTCCTCCTGGAACATTGAGCAATTCATTGCGAGCATCCGTTTGCTGTTTCAGTAATTCTACATTTTCATTAGATTGTCTTCCTTGTCAATATACTTACCACATATTCATCACCACTATAAAGAAGTATTCTTTGGCGAAATGTTCACAGTTCCTCCCACCTCTGGACACACCGGGCGACCAGGCCATTGATCTAGATTAAAGCAGTCACACACGTTTAGTGCTCACCAGATCTTCATGTGTAGTCAATGCTCTGAGAGCACGATCCAAAACAGAGCTTATCAGAAATCTTATTCCGATAACATTGTCCAAGCGGTTGGGCTTACAAAATCCGTCTTGCTTCGAGCACATTCGCAGCCCTATGTCATGGAAATCCAGCAAAATCTTCTTGGAAGAGTGATCCAAAAATGTGCGAGTTCAGTCCAGCTGAACAAATCCTTCCTTCAGTAAACGAAGGATTTTCCCATGTTTCCATGGCATGAAGCTCATATCTAATTGGATTATTTCTTACATACACGATTGTCTTTAAAAACAACATATTTTAGAATTTTACACCTATATTTAAATTTGATTTCAGGCACATTGAAGATGAGATTTAGGAAGATTCATATCGAGGAGATTTACATGTATATCGGAAACAGCTTTGGTTGCTTCCTGTATGTGTAGCAGAACAGGGTACATAACCTCCCATTCGACGAAAGCAAGAGCAGGAAATTCATTGCTATGGTGACTTGCAATAGCGAACTGGTCGTCTTGAGCAGGAATGTCAACAAGCTCATGGGCCCAGTCACTGATTTAAATATATGTTAATACATTGGGATTAAATAAAGGGCTGGTAATCCACGACACTCCTCCGATTAAGCGAGAGGATAAATAACCAGAAGAGTTGGCCCCCGAGTTGTGGTCATTTTTCATTCACAATGGCGCCAGAGATGATTTCCTTATTGCCAAGGTGAGCAGTTGCAGTGGTTCAGGCAGGTATTCCATACCTTATGACAACACTACATCAGCATATGTCACAAGTCCAACGTCATTTGCATTGGCCGTAAAGTAAACACTAGCGATAATACATACAATGTACTTTGTACTTGAAAGGGTACGCTTGAAAAAGCAACAATTTTGTCATGTTTTAACAATTAAATACATGTTTATTTGCGAGAAGTTCACACAATTGTAAAACTTCACGTCAATGCGCAAAGGAAAGGAGAAAATGAATTCAAACGTTTTGAATTCTCTATATAACGGCTTACATAAAAAAAAACGAAACGACAAAACGTATTTCTGTTATATAAATGTACAGCGGCAAGCAGAAGGGAGTTTGAAGAATTAAGGAAAATCTGACAAACCATGCAGATAATGCAGACATGTATACATGCATATCTTGCATGCTGAAAGGAAAGCTCTGATGACATTTTATAACGACAATAAATGAGGCACAAAAATTTGTAAATGTGTGACAATCTTTACGAGTATGGTGCAGGGCACATTACTAAATTCCCCGCAAAGATCTGCGAGTTTCCGGAATACGTAGGGCCCCGCTTTGGGGCTATTGTTAACTACATGTACATGCATATCCGTGTTCCGATGTACACGTCTGTTTTCAAGGTACTTATATGCACTGTATTTTTTACAGCGTCGTTCATTTCATATTCGTCCGATTTGTTTTATATTTTGGAGATTTTTAGCTTCCGTGTGTAAATTCCCTAATTTTCTCTCATGATTTCTCTGGATGTTTTTGTTTCGATTTCTACTGGCCTGGCGGGCGGCAAACGGCTCAGCCAATCGGCCCGCATCCAAGAAAACCGATTTTTGGAGAAAATTGAAATGTTCGCAATTTCATGCAAATCAAAAGGAAGAGAGGCGTGAAACCGCGCACTGGGATCACGATTTGATGACTGCATTACGAGCCCATTACCATGTTTAAGGCGCGGAGCCACCTGTCTTGCCTCCCCACTCCCAAAAGTATATCTTTATTAGGTGTGCAAACCAGTTAGTGCATTACCAGGGTCCATTTGTGCATCTACGATCAATAAGTGAATGTAATTCGTGGAGCATCCACTCCATGCAGTCTCCACCGACTGTAGCATGGAGGCGCCTTCTAGGAAACGTAGGTGTCGCCTCATCGCATCCAACTCTTTGATAGGCATGCAAGAAAAGTTTCAAAGAACGAATGACTGAAGGTTGAATGCAACAGATTCATGCCCACATCCGCTGATGAGGCCCATTAATATGAATTTGGGAGTTTTAGCTAGCTTCCTATTCGGCCTAGGGTACATGCGACTTTCGTTTTACACATCTGACATGTACGCTATATATCGCTTAGCAAATTATTTCGGGAATATTTGGTGAAAAAAATACTCCTAAAACTTTCTTATGAACAATACTCACAAAAAATAAATCAATGAAAAATTGAAAGAAAAATTTCCGAGTGGGAGGGGAAGAAATATCAAATCTAAATTGCAACACCTCATCACCTGACATGTTTTGCAAAACTATAAAGTCATTATTGCATAACTTTCTTGTGTGTATCGACAAATTAATACAATTATATTATAATTTATATATACAGTAACTATTCAGGAATTTTGGGAATTTTGAATAGTGGTAAGGTGAAAAAACGAACTTAAAAAATAAGCTGATTGCACATCTATAGATGTTTAATACGGCAGCGATCTTGCATGGCATTTGGAGGCATTGAACCTTCGCATGGTTTAGGCTAGTCCGGAGCTGGATGTTAATATATGTTCATTTTGCAATAAGTTAACAAGATGTTAATTTTTATCCATTATCGGAGAACTGGAAGTCATTGAATTGGTTGCCTAACCGGAAGCTAGTCACGCCGATTCATACCTTTTGTGCAATAAACTTTGATATGCGATTCATACACGCGATAAATTATTCCAAAAAATTATTACTGATAGCTTAGGCACGTTTTTGTGCAAATTGCTTGTTATTTGTTAATTGCCAGTAACGTGTTTATAAATTCACTTCAGTGCTACATTACTACATTAGGATGAAACGTACTGTTTTCGCGTAATAAACCTTACACTATCATGCGATTTATGCAATTTACAGTTTTAGTCGAACTGATAAATGTTTAATTCACCTTATACATGTATAATGAACATGTTTATTACATTCAGACATCTTTAGAGCTGGTTTACAAAGTTGTAAGCTCGACCACATACTAACAACATGCGGATATACTGAGCACATTATGTTAATAGAAAGTTTCAGCTACCAGTAAGCGGGGACGGGTACGCCAACTTGTAACGTCAGGATGTTATCATAGACTGGCGTCACTTCAGCGTACCCGTTCCCGTTGACTGGTAGCTGAAACTAACGCAAAAGAACGCAAGAACGGCTTTAAAACCAAGCAGCAAAACGATGATGATTGCTCGTAGTTGTTCCACAGAAAAAAGAAAA
>JAQIXS010000164.1:0-60883 GCA_034700785.1 Rossiulus vilnensis | reverse complement strand
TCTTCGGTAAACCCATCTGTTTGTCCTTTTATTATAGCTAGTCACAAGCAAACAGTTTTCATTACTTTTGCGTAACTGATTGCTAACTGTACAAATTATGTGCATAGGAAATCCGCTTTGGGTGTGGTTAGGCCATCCGTCAACTTCTATAGCGTACTCTATTATGGCTATCCCATATAGAGATAAAAGTTGTGTTTCTTTCATCGCTTTTCCACCGTGTCTACAAGGGTCAGAGTTATTTTTATAATTTAAAAATGTCCCTTTTATCGATAATAAAAATAAATTTTAAAAAAACGTTATGGGATGTCCGAAAACGGGGTTTACCTCTCAATAAATCCTCCAAAGATGGACCTCGGAGATTGCAAACGGTTTTTTATTCAAGTATGATTCATTTTTTAAAGTAAACGGAATATTTTCAAACTATAAAACTTTACTCAGATCCTAGCGGGCAACCGATCCTACTCGAGAAAAAATGAATTTTGCATTTGTAATAGGTATTTAAAGCAAAAAAATGTATTTTTGTGCACGGTGGGCATCATTTTGGGTAGGGCTTAAAGCTGAACCGAATTAAAGCATGCCCGCCATACAAAAAACATAATTGCTAAATTTAATTTCCTAAATGTAGAATTGGCCGATTATTAGGGTTTTAACTTTATTGAAATGAAATCAATGACAATTTGCCTGCAATATGCGCAATTAAAGGATTAAATTAAAGGATGACTATATGCTCACTATTAAGGCTTACGTTAAATTTACAACGTCCTATAAAGAAAAATTATAAAGAGGACTTCTTACCTGGATTGAATATAAATGTCACAAGACCAATAATAATAAAGTATTCCGGAATCGACGTACGTGCCATTTTGTTACTTTTCGGTGTATATTATTTTGAAATTTTAATCGCCAGCCTCATTTACAGATGGTGTTGTTCCCACCTATAGGTCCGTACACTGTATCTCATATTTATATTGCCAGTTTATTTTAACTTCGACGTCACTACTTCCTCCTTAATGTATTTACATTAACTTATCTGCAGTTAGGGGTTTATATGTTTAATACTAACAGTATTAAATTCTATGAAGTTAAGGTGCTCCTGATAATAAACGTTTTTATTTTGAAAATGTACACTATTTCAGGCTTATATTTACTTTATGATATGCATGTGAATATTGCTCTTTCTCGGCTGCAGGAGAAAAACTGAATACAAATGAGGAAATAAATGATTTAAATTTAAATTGTATGGTGGTATAGGCTTTCAGTAAACCCAAACCTCCAGTCGAAATAACTGGTTTTGAAGCAAGTAGATCAAATAAAAAGTACATGTAATTCACAATAACATGTTTGCCCATAAGGCGATCAGCTGACATGTAGTTTTGAATTTATTTTAAAAAATTGAGGGAACGCCAAAAGGTGAACATGTTTGAAAAACAATAGCAGAAATACGCTCGTAATTCATTTGAAAGGCATTTTTAAATGAATTGTTTTTAAAAATGCATGTAGGTAAGAAACGTGAAAGTTTAACGTTAAATTCTGACTTAATTTCATTCTAAACTTTAAAACACTTTCTTTATTATTGAACGTTGCATGATATTTCGCGTTTATTTAGTAGATTAGAATGTGCTTTATCGATTGGCACGAACGTGAGCCGCGTAAGATTTTTAAAAGTAACATCTCATTTTGTAGCTCTATTTGAAACAAGCGTCTTTATTATTAAAAACAACACTATTTTTATTAAAATATGTAAACTTACATGAACTATTGCACTGTTGCATTCAAACGTTGATTAGATAATTGACGTTGATACGACTGAACACAGATGTTTTAATAGCGTATATTAAATTCAATTTCAGTATGTACAAATCTGCAGTAAATACGGTAACAAAATTTATCTAAAAAACACTTCTAATTCAAACTGCATAGAAATATACAATGTAAAACACCATTGTGGCTTGGTAACCAGAAATGCGCTTCCGATGGGAAATTTTGAATTCCGAAACTTCAGTTTTCTTTTTGCTGCTAAAAATCTGCACACGTACAATAGAGGGCCCATTTAATTAATCTTATTATCATGTGCGTATATTTCATAAAAAATGATTAAGCTTTTATAAATACCTTTTATTTAAGCATCGGAACATAGACCGTCAGAATTGGTTTCCAGCTCGTGGATGTTTGTGTTTCTGTTATTTTGAACATAAGCGTAAACCGGATAATTAGATTTATATCTCTTGGATCTGTGCAAGTAAAAACGAAAGTTGGAATGAGCTTTGGATTTTTCACGTTGCTAAAATGCTTAGAACACCACATATATGTATGTACGGTATGTATATATCATAGCTGTGCATTGTTTACACGGATATGCATTTATTGCTACCAAACTACTGATTTAAATTAACTTGCAACATAATATTTATGTATGTTATTGCCTATTAAATTAAAGATATTATAGGGAGTGCTAAAGTGCAATGCAAGTTTTCAATAATGCTATAATTCAATTATAGTAATGCTATGGTAAATTCTACAAATTAAGCGTTACGAGAAAAATACGGCGATTGAACTATTGAGTTTCACATTTAGTAAACAAATTTCGTGGAATGATGCATTGAAATATACGTATTTTTGTTACAATAAACTCTTCACTTCAAAGCTTGAAATTCAGGATTGCCTTTTGATGCATTTTATTTAAGGAAATTAAAAGAAACATTACCCGTTCGGATCATTTGCTCCAGTTGGTTGCTGCCGCCCTGAAAATAAAAAAAAATCAATCAGTTCAATTCTATGGTACTGAACTATTTTAGCGTTTTATGCAAATCTAACAAGATCACTATCCGGACGGTTTTAAGTTTGGTGATAAAATTACATTATTTTGAACTTTGTATGTGTGGCAGAAACAGGCTTATGCCTCACCAATTTTCAGGCCATTTTCTGTTAATTCACTTACTTGTACTTGTTGGTCGCTCCTGTTTCCGCTTCTTCGCGCATCTGCAACAAAGACAAATTCCTACTGCCACTAGTATGATAATCACAACGCCTCCCACAGCAATGGAGATTATGAGTCCTAGTTGAGCGGTTGATGTGTCTGTGAAAATAGGACTCAAGATCAGGTTATTTTACAGGGATCAATACAGTGAACAAAGTTTCACTTTCCCGCAGCTTCTACCCAATGCCTTTGATGGTCTTTCCAGTAATTCATGACTTTTTATTGACATTTTTCTTGTAATCTTAGTTTCGAATGCCATGTTTTTTACACGCTTGTATGACTTTCTTTAAGGAAATGTCACTTGAACTTTCCTTCCACATGTTGCCTGACTGCTTCAAGCTGAATAAAATGCAATATCACCACCACATAGGCAATAACTTTGAAAACCTCTAAAACTGAGCAGCGAACATCTGAACTTTGGGTGTATCTGAACGTTTCAATATTTTGGTCATTTTCGAAAATAATTAAGGCTACATCACTTGCAAGGCCCCCTGTACTTTATTGCCCCTGAATTTAGACCGCCATGCACTGATGCTATCAGTGATTGCCCCCATACGTTGAAATACGATCAACAACATGTACATGTTGAGGATGTGTGAAGGCCATCATTTACCTCCTTTAATTATAATCGTGATGGTGTTGGACTGAGCGTAGTTGTTCCCATCGCTGGTCGCCCTGCACTGGAATTGCGAAGCCACTGCATCAACTGTGGTGGTTGCTGTGCCATTTCCGGTGTTGTATTGCTGGTAGGAGACCCAATCTTGATCTTCCGAAATTCTTTTGAACCAGGACAAAATTGGAATCGGAAATCCGTCCGAGTAACAGACTAGCTGAATCTTCTGGTGGGTATCAGCGTGAATGTCTCCAATTTCACCATTTGCTGTGAGGGTTACGTTTTGAGGCGTATCTGCGAAAGCCAACATTGGAGTTAGTTTTTTATATTTTTACTTGTTGATGGAAAACCTGGAAATTGAAAATACCTGAAATAGTCAGGGAATAGTGATTTATTGTCAAAGCGGCAAAGAAAATCAATCAGGCAGGTGCAGAGAGTGCATGAGTAGCAAGTCGAAGGCTCGGTTAATGCTAAGGTTAAAGGTCGAGTGGTCTAAAAGACGATATAGAGGGGGGAGGTTCTAAAAAAATGCCTTATTAGGGGCCTCATACAAGCTGTACACAGTCGTGGTATTTTAATTTCTTGGAAAGCCACGAAATTAAGTTCAGGTCATAGAAATGTCGTGATATCGACATTTAAAACATGAAATTATTTGCATTTGATTGCTTCATTCAACGTCACATAAAGGGAATACCCGTTCATGTACTGATTTCCACCAGTTTGAATTGCTTAAATGCTTAAATTTGCTTCTTCCCACTGACCTGGAATTGTCAGTGAAGTAGGAGCAGCCTGGAAAAGTCAGGGAAATTTCAACTTGTCATGCAAAAGTCATGGGAGTTTTTTATGAGATTCGGTGTGAACCCTGGCTTTTAACCAAGACTTTCATATGCATGATTTAGCTAGCTGATTTGTCGTTCGACTGCTTTATATTTGAGTATACTCAAAATACAAAACTGTCGAAAGTGAGACTTGCATTTTTGACATTTGTCGATTGTACCATTTTTCTGATGACTTCAGTTATTGCACAGTGTTTAAGAAATTTACGCTTAAATGTTGAGTTTGGCTTAGGACAATACTGGTCTATAACTACATAGATAAATGTTTTGAAATATAAATACACTGAATCTAAACAAACATGCTTCGGAGTTTGAATCTCCTGGAATGGATTACGATTGCTTTCAGTGACCAAACTTGAAAAATAGCATAAATTTTCTAAATATTCCATCTCCAATGTTGTCAAAATGTGGGAATACTGGACTTACAAGGCGATCTTATGTAGACGTATACAGACACGTCTGTTCCATTGTAAGCACGATGAGTGGCATTGCAAGATAATCTCTGGTTTCTCCAGTTGATGTCCATGGGTTCAGTCAGTTGCAAGATGGCTGTCTGCGTCTTGTTGTTATTCATAGTCTCGTTAAAAAGCGTGAGGTTGTGGTGTAATTCATCGTTCCTGTTCGACAGGAAGAAGCGCAGTTCAGCTCCGGGATTACCAGATTCAGATTTGCACTCAATTTTTGGCGGATAAGCGAAGTTTGATACTTCAATCTCAGTGCCGTTCGGTACTTCCATGCCGTTTTGTTTGATAATTGGGTTTTTTGGTGCATCTGAAATCCAGAACAAAAACATTTTGTGTCTTGACTTCTTCGCCATTCAACAAATAACAATGTCAGTTTTACAGCAAACACATTCAATGTATTGATGATACACGTTGAATTGTTTCGTAAATTTTTACATTTGCGCAAAATTAATGTTCATTTTAAAGTAATTTTATTTCAAGCAATTGAACATTGTGGAGAAGAAAATTGGATTTAAATGGTGACATTTAAACAGCAACTTAGCATGGTAGCGTTCAAAAAAATTCCCTAAATACATTAAAACGTCTTCAAAGATCTTCCTATAATCCAAAATACTGCATCTTTGCCACAAAGCTGGCTTCTAGCAAGTGGAAATGAATTGTTACTACAAAAGAATGGCTTTCACAGTGTTAGAGTTCTTATAAAACGCTCATTTAATAACGATAATAGTGAAAAATTGGCATGAACATTTAGACTTTTCATTTAAGTAAACTTAAGCAATATCGTGAATTCATATTATTGTTTAGAATGTTACGATTTGTTTAAATCATTACAAGAGTATACTGTATATTGACTTGAATGATTGTCAATTGTTCATACAAATAGTGCTATTAAATAAGTTTTTTTATAAAAAATAATACCAATGTAAAAGCTATGTTCTGTAATAACAATTTAGTTCCAGATTTGTGGCAGGGATGCAGTATATCGATTTCTTAAAAAATATGCTGATTTTAAGCAATTGTTTTAATGTCTTAATATTCAGGGATTTTTTAAAGATGTTCTAGGTTTATTCTGGGTTGATATTAAAATGTATTAACATTTAAATCCAAGTTCCTCAAACCATTGAAGGGATTTTCAATATATATAGCTACTCGTAGGTCAAGTAAACGAAAAAGTTAAAACAAAAATTATTAACATGAAACTAGACTTTGATCGCATAATCATTTCGAAAGCATAAAGTGGCTTGTGAGTCATGAGCTCAAGCTACGGCATTATCTATTTCCAAACATTTCAAAAGATACGCCATTGTCACAGATAAATCGTTGCCTATCACAGTTTATTTTACATTGTATTTTGGTAAATAAACATTGGTAGGACTTAGCAACGCTTCGTGGGATTATTTGCGGATACTAAATCTGGTTCATTCCAAAGTTGGACTTATTTCTGAAAACACAAATTGTTTACTAATAAGCATTTACTCACATAAAACTGTGTATTTGGCCGGAGGGTCCGATATTAACGTTTCCTGGTACTCCGAATTGCCTGGCATTCCACAGACCCATTCCGCATCGTCCTGCATTAAGTTTGAGCCGCTTATTGTTATTGAACAATCTCCATTTTTAGGAATGCCCTTGTATTGATATCGTCCCAGAATTGTAATGGGCGCATTGTTTTTCATCCAAAAACAATCGGTGGCATCAACACTGTTGGCAAAAACACATTGCAATTCTCCGGCCAGTCCATTGAGGGCTTCCGTCGATGTGGGTTCAGTGAGAAATGAATACTTTAGGGCTTCTATCAGGCAGTGGTCGAAACCTAAACGAATTTTTGCAAATTTCTCCAGATTCTCATTTGTATCAATCCGAATTCGGAGCATTCCACTGGCGTTAGATTAATGAATTTTCCTTACCACATCTCCAGAGAAGTATGAGAAGTGAAGCGGTTAGTTGTGCGAAGGCTTTCATTTTGGCAGGATTAACAAAAAGTGTGCATTATTTTTTGCGCTGAAAACTGTTCACTCCTTGATATGATGGTTGGTATGATGGCTGGATTTATCGCTGCTGATAACAGATAATCAGTGGTTATCATTCGATAGGTGGGAAACAATTGGTGTTGACAATAGAGGGTTGACCTGTGTACTCGCAGCCGGAGTACACAGGCTCTTTGGCAAATACATGGCAATAAAGATTTTTTCAATTTTCCATTTGAAGCAGCCTGCTGCTTGAATACAAAACATGATTTGTCCAGGGACAATTGAGTCTCTAAATGACGTGAATTTTTAAAAGCAAAACCTATCCTAAGTTATTTTTCTAAGGTGAAATATCGAATGACCTAAAATAGACATCATGTATATTCAATTTTGTCGTAAAGTTATGTGGAAATGTGACGTCGTTTCATTTAGGAGCCTCATGACATCAGTCATTGACCTTTCCCTTGTCGAAATGACGTAATTTTACTCCAAATCAACTAAATAATGCAGTTTGGACCAGGCGAAGCAGGGAGTGGGGGTCGTCCAATTTTAACGAAAATGAACTAAAAAATACGGTCGAAAAATCAAATTTTAAATTAATGTATGTCCTATATGGTTGACCATTAATTGTAGGTTTTCAATGTACATAAACGCAAATTTAAAGGAATTTTCCAAATTTATTTTCAACGAATTTCCCCACTGCATTGGCTTACTTTGCTTCATTTGTTGAGTTATTCGCTGTTTATTCGTTTTGATATAATAAGCTTTAAAAACAAGTTCTGCAAAATTATTGTAAACTTAATTAGCTGATGGGAGCCATGAACAGTAGTAGATACAATGTCTTGCTGATTCGTTTTCTAAAGACAGTAAAGCAAAAATTCAAAAATTATTCGATGAGACGAAATATCAGGAATGTCATTACACAATACAGTATGACATCATTTCATTTTCATGTTGAATGTATGATTGTAACATACCTGGAACAACGTGAGTGAATCGAATTCTGACAATGGCTAGATAATGTGCACAACACCCATACTATAACTTGAAATGGAGTTGTCATTTAGGATAGTTCGTTACGTCACGTGCATTGAGAAATAATCATTGATAACATTATTTCTAAAAATATCTCTTCGTATCTAAGGTTAGTTTTGTTCGCCTTGCTCGCTGCTGGTCTTCCTTCGCAGTTAGTCGCTCATGGCCATTGATATCTCAATCTTTGTTCTGATTCAACCTTTATGAAGGAAAAACAGAGACCTCCTTTCAAAATATATTTTTTATTCAGTGATTATTTTTAAAGTAGTGTGAAAGTTCAGCAAGGCAATATTTCTTGGTAAATCGGTTCTTCCTTTTCGCTTGCGCAAACGTTAGCAGCTGTGGATGAATTAATGTTGACCGATGCATTATGAGACTGATCAGACGTGATTTCGGTGATCGGGGATAAATACACCGAGTCCGGTTTGCGACTTGGTACTATTGGGTTCGAGTGTGAGAAAAAGTGCGAATTCTGTCTAATGCCTCCTAACATTTTCTGATTCAAGCTGGGTCTGTTGTTCAGCCCAGCGCGCTGTTTGTTGTGTTTGGACTGCAGTCCCCACTGGCGATTCTTGTTGATTATTCTTCGTTTTCTGAAATGCAAATTCAATTTTTACAAATTGCTGAGCAAGCAAGTACAACACTACTTTATTACTGTACTTGCCTTTGAAATATGATCACCGTTGTGCCAAACACAATCAGTAGGAACAAAACAGAGGCCAAGCCGAAAGCCACAAAGTACATTTCTGCCTGAGTTTCATTTCTGTCTGACAAATCTGAAAATAATTAAGACATTGCTGTTCAAGATACGCTAACAATGTTATTATTCTATAATGTCATTGTTTGTGTTGTGTAAAACTGCCACAGTTATTGAAGGGAAGGAGGGGGAGTATCACAATGTTACAATTACAATAAACCATACCGGTAATCCAGAAACGTTTGTTAGTTTTAAAAAAATATACTCCGGATTGGTTTATTGTAATTTGTAGTTTAATAAATCTTGAACGCATAGTGTATGTAATAATACACGTACTGTATGTATACATTTGTTTTCATTTTATGCCATTGATTTTGGCCAAGAGTTGGTCCATAAATTCTAACCATAAATTTAGATACTGTACAACATTCTAAAAAATTCCATGAAATGAAATTAAAACCGGAATAGATTGAATTCTAATTTTTTGGACGGTCCGCATAACTGAAAAAACGCGCTTTTCCCATTTATTTGCAGAGGTTTAATTTTCTTTCCAATTCAGGGTCTCGACTAGTCAAAGGTCAAGCATTTTCCTGTCTTCTCGTGAAATTGCGTGTGAGTTTGTAAGTCATGCGTTTGCCTGGCCTTGGAATTCGTTATAAATGACGCAAAGTGACGAACGTTCACATCCGTTTCCTCCACAAACACTTACTCGTTCCGATTACGCTGATGATTTGCTCAGACCGGACCTTGTTCTGACCGTCAAACTCGTTCCAAGCCAGGCATGAGAACTGGCCTTTGATTGGATGAAATGTGACGTTTTGGCTATCGCTGAACGCTTGCCACTCGAGCTTCTCGCTGAGCCGCATTTCCCACGTGTAGAATGGTGAGGGGTAACCATTGGCAACGCAGTGCAAGGTGAGGGTGTCAGAAACCTCCAGCTGACCAATGTCCACTACCAACTCCCCGGAGTCGGTGGTGGCACTCACGTTGGTCGTTTCACCTGCAATTTTGTCAAATCTATGCATCATTATGTAGGATACAGTATTTGAAGAGGGCCAAAATTAGGTCGTAAGTGCCCCCCCTTCAAAATCAGGTTAATACAATGTGGGAACCATTCCCCTGACCTGCTGTAGTTGGGATGCTATGTACTGCTAATGTGAAGCATCCATAGGGTTCTTAAGGAAACTGGGAATCCTGGGAAAGTCGGGGGATTTACTATCTTTGAATAATAAGTTCAATCCAGGATGTATTTCATACATTGTACGAAGCTTTTTGTTCGAATCCAACATTTCAAAATACCCCGTTTCAAAAGCATAATCACGCTCACCATTTTTACAGGAATTTAGGTCAAACTCCTCGATTGACAATAACGATTTTTTTAAAAAAAAATCCCAACAGCACTCCATTAATTAAATTCTCTAATTTTACTGGGGCAAATTATAAGGAAAAATCCATAATTTTTAATTTATCGGAAGTTTTCGCCAATGGCGTTCTTTTAATTGATAATAATTATAATAAAATTTTGCGAAGATATTTATTCTGAAATCCAGGATTTCTGATCTTTGCTTTCACACGTTTTCGACTATGGCTTTCGATCAGATGTAAATGTACTCAATATTCCTCGGCAATTTTTCTTACAGAAATATAGGCAAAAATCTGTAATGGGGATGAATTTGAAAAAATCCATTTATTAATTGAATAAAAGTAATTCAATTTTGAGCCCATGAAACCACGTCAGTATTCGGAGAAAAAAACATGTTTTAGAGACTGGTTCTTAAAACTTGGGCTTCAAAATGAAGGAATACGTGACTTGCCACATGAGAAGAGGGTGTTTTGAACGTTTACAGGGGGTGCAAAAGGTGCGGCACTTACGTCGCTATGGAAATTTTTTGCTTAAAAACGATGGTTTTACTAAGTTTTCGTAATTAAACGTCAATGGTATACAACGTCATAAGTGATTTGAACGAAATGAAATTGTAGTCCATTTGCAATGAGGAAACTCACGTGGGAATCTGATGTTGACGTAAGTCATCTTTTGTTGATTAAACCCGTACGTAATGTGGTCAGAGATGCACATTAACTTTCCCCCATACCACGTGGCATCAATGGTAGCTGTCATTGTCAGCTTCGCAATGGGCATATCGTTCGTTTCATTGGAAATAAGTTCTCCTGCTGCGTATTTTCCGTTTAAATTCCACTTGAGATTCGCGGCTGGAAAGCCGGTGTTGGACACGCAAGTGATCTCGGGCATGTGCTCCAAATTGTCAATCACCAAATCTGAATTGTTCTTCATTTTGGTACCGTTTACCAATATAGTTGGCGCTTCCGGTGAAACTAAGAAAATAAAAATAACGATTCGGAATTTCGGATGCAGTAAAATATTATGAGCCAATAATCCTAAATTAAAATGATTGTGTTATATTCGTTGTTGTGAGCTGGTCAGTCACTCTGAATAGTATTATTTGAAATTGAAATTGAAGTTGACCAAATCAGCCTGAAACTGGTTTTAGATGTAACCCAAAACACAGGAAGCAGGAAGTGACAAGGGATTTCATTAAACTATGTACGAACAGTTTACATGGCTATTTTGGATCAATCCCAAGTACTAGCTACTTTCGTTCAAAAAGCCCCCTCGCAAAGGGTTTAATCAAGGTAGTTCAGCTAAAATAAACCACAAGGTAAGGTGTTTACATGCACGATTTTTCATACGCTGACTCAAGACAATACTTTAAACTGTGCATGTGAACCTAGTGATCGACAATGGACGCCATCTTGAATCAAGAAGGCGGATTTTTCTACTTTATGCATTCGGATGTTTTTTTTAACGTTCTGCAATTATATCAGGCTGAATGCTAATCTAACAAAAACCCATGTAATAAATAATTCCTGCATAAATTGTAATCTTATCGCCATCTTAAAATAGCAATTTAATTACGTTTTAATTGCATAAGGACTGTAATTGAATTGCATAATAGGATGAAATAGTTCACGGAATAGTTGGGGTGGAAAATTTAATTTAATTACTATCCGTAATATTTTTTATTTTATTTAATAATTGCCTAATAGGGTGGAATGGTTTTGGAAAGTAATCACTACAATAATTTGCTTACTAAAATTGCAGTCTGCATTTCTATTTTTAAAATGGCAATTTGATTACTTTTCCACTCTATTATGCAATCTATTAATTTTCAATAAAATTCCAATTAGACGCCGATAAGATTTTTAAATGTGAGAAACAAGCAAATTATCACCCTCTTCATTTGCTATAAACTTAAAATTACTTTGAAGGGAATGCGGTCGAATTTCAATTTTGAAATTATAATTATTAATTAAACTCATTTCTGCCTTCCCCTTGATTGTTGCAAAAAAAACTGCAATTTATTATGCATTGTTTTTTTGTTTTTTTCCTGGGCAGAGGAAATAAAACACGCTTTGCACCACATACAAGGAAAACATTTGTGTAAATGTTATTGACTGCATTCCTTATCAGTCAACCCGCATAGTCAACAATAAAGGCACCATTTATTCATGCAAATTTTACAGTATCTGAAAGTCTGAAAGTAATCTGAAAGTCTAGGTTGTATTTGTCTAAGTCTCTAAGGAAATCCCTCGGTATAAAATCGTCCCTAATTACACATAGTGGAGTTTAATAAATTCACTTACCTAAAACTGTAAATTGAACGCTTTTTGAACTTAATCCATGCTCGGAGCTGGATCCTTTTCTGCCACATTTCCAGATGCCGTTATCGAGCGAATGCTTCGAGCGCATCCTAATGGTGCAATTGCCCTCTTGGGGGTCTCCAATTAGTTCGTATCTGCCCCTGGTCTCCATGGTTCTTCCGTCTTTGTTCCAGTAGCACTGAGGTGCAGCTGCAGAAAATACGCAACGCAGAACGCCTTCCTGTCCTTCCTCCACAAAAACATCTTCAGGCTCCACCAGGAATCTCAAAGGGTCCGCTTGTGGAGCTCCTTGATTACATACAAAAACCGTTTCAAACCAGTTCGATTCATGGTGAAAAAATCTTGGCATTGAATTCTTACCTTTTAAAAGTCCGAAAAATGTTGCCCAAATTATTAGCCCAGTTTTCATTATCGCAGCTTTGCGTGAGCTATAATGCGACTAGATGTGACACCCATAATAAAGGCGTTTGAATGCCATTATGGTGAGCCTGGACTGACATTGACCCTGGGTTTCAGAGCTGCTCAGTCGCACATTTTCACTTATCAAAAGACGAAAATGGTTTGTTTATGTTTGCGCTTTTTATAGCCGATGGGTGTATGTGCCGATTGCACGATTTCGCCTTGCAGGAAAAGGATTAGCAAACGTCATTCTTGAATTTATTTCGTGCGAGTTCGATGATTGCTATAAAACAGGCTCTCTGCGAGCTCGCGTGCTGTAAACATCCTTCGCGTTATGACCTACGCGAATTACGACGATAAATTCTCCGAATTAGATCCCACACCCCACATGTGCTTCAGATTTCTTTAAAAAAACTACTTATAAGGAGATTGTTTATTTCATTTTTTTTTTCTGTCAGTTTCGTAGTTTTTCTCCACCAACGGATTTCATTCGTTTCACCCAATAATCGCACGTGTAGTGACTTGTTAAGCCTGGAATTCTGAATAAATAAACGGCATATTTCCAGTAAAATTTAGAAGAAAAAAAAATCAAAAAGAGTATCAGCGCAGAATGTTCAATTGCGAAAAATCAGGACTGTGTACGATTTTTTAAAAAAAATTCTGTGGCAAAAAATTGGCACATTGCCTGTTGCAGTGGTTTTTTATGTATGTAATTATTTTTCGCAAAACAAAATACTCGAAAAAGTGTCCGTACAGAATATAAAATTGTGAAAAGTCAGCACTGTGAATCTCGGGTAGTTTTTAGAATTTTGTTCTGTTGACAAAAAAATTGGCAAATTGTCTGTTGCTGTGGCTTATTATTAACTTGATTTATTAATTGATGGAATTGTTATGTTTTGCAAAAAAATGTACATAGTGTTATCAATAAGAGGTACATGATCACAATGGTTGGACAATGTATGTTTGATAAGATTTATTCAAATATTCGAAATTCCCTTCTACAAGTGCAAACCTAATTTCTATGAAATGTTAGTAATGTTGTGCACTAAATTCATGTTCTATGCTTAATTTTGTTTTCTTTTGCAGGTTAGAGGAGTAACACATATACCAGCATCGCTACATGGTCTAGCATTTTGCAACTAACACATTGCAGCATTCTGTCACGTTGGGTAAGTATTATTTTACTTTTTAATTTGTTTAATTGATTTGAGAGATTCAACAATATTTGCATAACTTAGCAGTAGATCTGAAATTGGCCTTTCTGGAGTGAAATTATAAAATACCATTTATAACAATTTTAAATAAAATTAGAAATGCTAGTTATTAACACTATTTGTGAAGATAAATACAGTAAATGAGTATGAAGAATCTAATTATGATAGTAACGCATAACTATCAAATGCCTTTAGATACAGGCGAATTCAGTTTTTTTTAATGTTTCCGAAAAATAGTAGAGAAGTTAATCATAAATTAAGAAATTTTAGCTTCTCTACAAAAACTTTCTGATGACAAATGTTATATTTCGTTTCTTCAAATGTGATTTAGTAATAATGCAAGATAGCGTGCAAAAGTTTCCATAATTTATTCATAAATTAGGAATTTGCGCCTACATTTCTTTAAATAATTGTCTAAGGCTTATCACAAGTGAACGAAGACCTATTTCAAAATTACACATTTATATCGTTATTATACAATATTTAATGTACACAACCTGTAAAGTAAACATGAGACCTTAAATTGACATCAACAAATTGTTACATTATGCAACTTTAAAATTCTTCCTTTTAATCTTTACATTAACATCTGGAGGGCAATAACTCTTTATATTCGTGGAATTTCTGAGTATCTTGGAAAATATGAAAACTAGGCGTAAAGATCAAAGAATGTCGTAGTGTCAGCCCCACAAATCCTCAGTGCGGCCAAATTTGAAAACAAGTCCGCTATAAAAAAAATCACCAAAATTTAATATTAGTCGATTACATGAGCTTTCATAAACACAAAGGGTAGATGCTTAAAAACCAATAACTGTGTAAGTAAGAGTAGTGTCTACAGTTATTCTTGGATAAAGCACTTCAAAAAACTCAAAATTTAAACGTAATTCAATGAGCATCTTTCCAGAAATTCATTAAATTTTCTCGATGATGGGCTTACCCAAAAAAAATGAAGGCATTTTGTAAAAAAACAGCAACACCAGGCCACTGAGGAGATTTAGCTAAAATGGCAAGAAATTAAATTAATTACTACGATTATGTAATAATGGCATCCATTTGACATAGTTTATGTAGTGCATTTACCTGGAATGACGTAACCACCAAATAAAATCCAGCATGCTGTGATAAGCGAGCCAAATCCAAGCAAAAACCCAATAAATAACCAAATGCGAGCTCCTGGCAAACAAAAATCACATTTGTACACTGTTGAGAAATATAAATATAAAATGTTGCTATCATCTGTGATATAAACCTCGTTGTCCTAAGCATCCTGTTGTGTAACTCTCCCCTCGAATCTGCCCATTGGAAACTGCATTTATCCTAAAAACAAAGAAATGATAAGATTCAAAAAGAATAATTTGGGTGAACAACCTTAAATTAGTAACAATTGGGGCATTTTCATATCTACTCACATAAATAGCGCTAATGTTCCTATTACTCCACAAACATGGTAGGCATGATTGAAGTCAGCCTGATCAGGGTAACAAGCTGCTACATCTATAATGATCCACCAACCTATAGCAAACTGATTAAAACACTCTTAATTAGAAATGGATTTGATTTTCACAAAGTAGGGGTGAACAGTTAAATTTGATGGCGTAGAAATACACTTAGTTTTCTGCGAAATATGTCAGCGTACAGTAAGATCATTGAATGGAATAGAGTACATACCAAACTACCAGCCCCAATTGATGCTATCGCATTTCGTTTTTCGCTGAAATCAAAACATTCACCACACCTACCAAAATTAACATTATCCAAACAACCAGCCATCTTTAATCCACCTTAACAACAAATGCCCAATGTTGTCAGACATTTGATGAAATCTCACCTTTTTCGATGCTTCATCTGGTCACATTGCTCAATGGCGGTATATTTGAATAACTTACTTCGACATTACTTCAAACCTCACTAAAAACAATTGATGCTTTAGTTTCAGAATTTTAAAAACAAAACATCAATACCACGTGTACATACATACAGGTAAATTTATTCATTTATCAGCTGTACTGTTAACATCCCATAAAATTACAGTGTATCAAAGCATATTCCAAGCCATAGTCAATATTTGTTTTTCATAAAATGATTTCAACAAAAACCGAATTTTACAATGATGAAACCTCATGCATATTTCTCAGAATCGCAAATTAAAAACAAAATACCGTTAAAAATCTGATAATTTGAGCAAAACAGAATCAGCCTCGGTACCATCTCCTTCGCGCGAATTACAGTGAGTAGTAAGCAAAAATCCCAAGCAATTATCCATTCACTCAACGCACTATATAAAATTAACTAAAAACGTTTAAAAGGTAGAACATCTGAAGGGCTAAGTAATGAACGCAGGCTGTAAAGTGTTCTTATATGTTCCTATATTTTTGAACCCCTCCTATATATTCCTATTTTTTTAAATTCCTATATTTTAACAATTGACTTGAAACCAAACTAAGATTTGCTTAAAAACCATCCAGACCCCTTGCAGTGTTTCAATTATCAGACTATAAGAACTTCAAAACTTGGTCAGTGTAAAACCATGGATACGCCACATCTCAATTAGTGGCGATCGTCATTAATTTCCCAGTCAATCAACAGCTGTTCAAATCTGGGGGTGGATACATCGTATGGAAAAACTGAGAAAGCTAGGAAAATTTTGCAACAAGTCAGACTTCCTAACTTTCAATCAAAATTTCAATCCAGAAGATATTTCATACAGTCAATTCTAAGGGTCTTTGTAAAGAAGATTAAGCCAATATCCTGGCGTTCTACTAATTTATAGTTACTAGTACCTTTCTTCAGTTGTAATTGCAGTTATAACATTTGCCTACAGGGTTTCTTTACATGTACTTGATATTCCTCAGCTATTTTTTTTCTTAAGAATCCACTATGTAGGTAAAAATCCGTAATTTGTGACGACTCTCTCAAAACTTTTAACCCCTAAGTACTTGACCATAAACATGATTCCAATTATTCCAGTAAATTAATACATATTTATATTCGCATACAGGTCATTTTTACTTGATATTGGTCTATGAGGAAATGTTTCAGCCCAGTAAAGTTGAAAACGTCAGGGGATTTTAACTAAAACTGTGAGGACCCTGTTCTTCAAATTACCGTATTTGTACTTAACACTGCAAAACAATTAAATTTCGTGACATAGGACAGAGCTTACAATAGGTAAATGCAGTATGCTCTGCATTGGAAAATGCTAGTGGTACCAGTGACCATGTCTTTTCAGTGCTTCAGGAATTCATATGGAGACGTCTAGTGGTAACAGTGTGTAAAGTAATGTTAATTGAGGCCAACTAGTTAATCTTATTGTAGGAACACGTGTAAGTGATAATTGTGATTAACCATTCTCGATCAGCTGATCACGTTTGAAGTTCATAAAGTTTGAATCACCACTGGCCAAATGATGTAGTTACATTGTTTTAGTGCTGCATTATTTATTCTTAAAATATCATTCATTTTTGTCTAAAGAAATTTCTATATTCTTCCCATATTTTTCCCCCTTTAGTTCCTATATTAATCTAACTCTGAACTGCTTTACAGCTTGTGAAGGAATACATAGCCTAATAAATGACTACGATGTCTGGTCCCATCAAATTTATATGCAATAATATAACTTCACCGGAATATGCATAAACCTTGAAAATTTCGTCATTTTCGTGCATTCGTTTCGTCGTATTTTGGTTATTTAATAGTATCTTCCAGGCGGAGGCTGATTTGCATATCCATGTCGTGCCCCACTTTGTGCTGAGCTATACACATTCTGAAAAGCAAAAAAAAATGTGGTACATCGTGCAATCGCCAACAATTAATGTGAAACTTTCGTTTTGATTTAGAATTTCTTACATGCTGCGGCGCTGACGTTGGTACTGGATAAGCACTTGTAGAGGGCGGTGGGGGTGGGGGTGGCTGTGACCTTATCGGATAGCCAGATGTAATACCTCCTTGCTGTAAAGATATGCAGAGTTCACATTTGCACTTAATCCCTCTTATGGCATCGATTAACGATGATTGTTCCTTAACAAATACGAAGGGCATCGCCATACCTTAGGCTGCTGCTGTTGAATTGGTATCAAATTTGGGGTGTGATGAATTATTGGCCTTCCACGAATGGGAACATTTGGATGCTGCAAAAGTGAACAATATTTTTGAAAATGGTTAACGTCCTCCGCATAGCCTTACTGTTCTACTTATTGTCCAAAAACATGACTCATGCAGAAGCACTGGTCAGTTTTATTATCATTTACATTTCATGAGCAATATTTAGGTTTGTCTTGCAGGATCTTTCAAAAACTTCCATTTACGGTTAAAAATGGCGTTTAGTTGCTGACGGTAGGGTACTAAGTTGAAATAATGCCTTACTATTGGCAACTAAACGCCAGTTTTAGCTCTAAATTTTAGTTTTTTAAAGATCTTGAACTTGTAACAAATATTGCTTATGGAATATAAATTACATGTTCTAAAACTGATCAGTGCTTTGATGAGTCATGATGATTGGATGCCATGTGTTGATTATTTCAATATTTAAGCAAAAACTAACATGTGAAGATCAACTAATTAAAGTGCATTGTACGAAGCTATTAACACAGGCCCTAAATTCCTCTACCTGTTGTACGGCATAATATTTTTCTTCTGGAAAATTTGATTTTGGTTGATGCTCAATGGCTTGGTGAATTGGTTGTAAATACCCTTTAAAACAAATTTAAAAATTGGTATCGACATGGATGAGGATGAGGCAATAAAGGTGTGCAACTGCTTTCCTTACCTTGCACATGCTGAATGTGATACCCATGGGGCACGTGTTTGGAACTTTGTTCTGAGGTACTCATGGTAGGTGCTTGGGGAGACTGGGCAGCCGATGGTCCGCTTGCGGATGGATACTGTCCATGCCCTGGATAGCTGTAAGAAGGCTGCGATCCCGCCAGGTATGTCGTCGCTGACGTGGAGTGTGGTTGGTTTGTGGGATGGGCATAGTAATGGCCAGGTTGTGAACTGGGATACTGACTATGCTCTACAAAAGCCAAAGAATGGCATAATCGTAATCCTTTAAAGAATCAGATGCACTGCTGTATACAACCATGAATGTGTAATAAAAAGTATTCCAATCGTTAATTTCGCTTCCTCCACACAGCAAGGATCCCAGGCTCAAGCTTATGTTTTCGTAAAAGTGAAGCAATGTTGAACAAAAGGCCGATGCATTGAAATTTATTTGCGATTCTAACACCAACGTTAAATTTTGTTACGCCTATGCTGATAACTTTGTTATATCATCCCTAAATAATGCAGTCAAAAGTGCTGAATTTATATGGAATTTCTAACAAAATAACATTCAAGCTACAAAAGCCAATATATGGGCTCTATACCTAATAAACTGACAAAAAACGATATTAACTGGGTGAAAAACTTCGTCTTAATTTGGGATAAAATATTGGATTTCTTACTATTTCAAGCCGTGCAATCATAAATTAGTCTTACGGAACAAGACAATCGGGGTTCGGGACTTTCTCTGACTAACTGCATAAATTTCCCCAATTTTTAAAACTTAATTCTGTAGCAAAAATATCAAAGGGAATCATCAGTTTTTTGGGCCATTACATTTTTATCAATAAAATAAATGAAACTAATTATACTTGAATTAATAACCATTTCCTTAGTGCTTAAAGCAACTTCCATTGGAATAAATACATATTATAATTGCTAAATTTATTTTTCCCAATGTAGAATTGGTCGTCCACTAGCGTTTCAGCTTTGGTTTATACATTTAAACTGCTGCTTTTATTTATACAAAACTTTAGAAATTTGAAAAAAACCGATAAGCGACTTCCGAAAACGGGGTTCCCTGCATGACAACTACCTTCGAATGTTTTCGGCATTTTTTTTTCTAATTTCTTACTTTCCCTGACTTTCCAGGTACGCACATACCCTGAATGTGTGATTGTATTGTGGATAGTAAATAAAATAAACTTTTGCCACATTTTAAGGCATATTAAATTTCTTGAATTATCTATGCATGTCATCATGCAATCAGTAAACAATGATTCCTTACATTCGCAGGGATTACCTTGAAGATTACATTTTATAGGCAAATGAGATTTAACTTTGCACGGAATTGATTTCTTCTTTCGTTAATAGCATTCAATGGTGTGAATAATGCCAGCATGCAAAGGATGTGCAGGCAATGTAAGGGTTTTATTGCTTTAGTCCAAAAAAACTCACTCTGAGGATACGAAGCCATAGCTTGTACTTCATAATTGAAGTGTGGCTGGTTGTACCCACTTGGCGGAGGGGGTGTAGGACTTCTGACACGTTTTAAAGTCCCCTAATAACCAAACGGACAACTGTAAAACGTATTTAAAATTCCAAAACAGTTTGAATGTTTACGGCACATACCACCGGATTAATATTCTGCTGTGGTGTTGGTCCAACTTTAAACATCGGGCCACGACCTGTCATCGGCCCTACAAAAATGTTGATACAAAACTGCTGTTTAAACTTTCAAAACGGTTCCCTGAAATGACTCGATGAAGTTGCTGGAAATTACCAGTTTGCATGAACATGTTTGGGTGTCCACCCATTTGTATAGTTGCAGGTTGGTAGTGGCTCATGCTCATCGCATCACTGTTAATTTAAAACATTGCATGGCGCATCATTTTTTAAACAATTGTTGAAACAGTGTGAGCTTATCTGCACCTACTTCTCTTTGGCTTTCCGCCGTGTCTCATCTTCGTTTAAAACCTTTTTTAACTGTGAAAATAACTGGTGTTTATCCTCTCTTAAATGCTCCAGCTGTTGGTTACTTTGTGAAATCTAGAAAAGTTCACGACTTAATACTTCCTGGATATTAAGCTTTACAATCACAAAGATCTTGACGTACTTGTTCTTTCGTTTCTTCTAACGTCATCACATCTTGCTTTTGTTTATTCTCCCGTTCCTTGCGTTGCCGTTCGATTGCTGCATCTTGTTCTTGCTCTGCAAAACAAGAAGAATTTAAATAACTTGTTTCACGAAAAGAAAACTTGGCTTTATTTTGAGTTGCTCTAGTAATTTAGGCTTCTGCTGAATATTAATATTAATTATATTTGTTGATATAACTAATATAAATATATTATAATAGTCACGTCGAATCCTTGCCAAGTGTATTAAGAAAATAATCAAGATTGCTTTAAATTGGACAGCTGGAATACTGCTGCAAGGTATGCAACGTTTGTAGCCAATTGACCTTCCTAGAGATCACATGTCAAGGCCAAAGTTCATTCTTTAACGGATAATCATGGAGGAACGTGTAAGTTAAAGCTAATACCTTGCTTTTTCTTTTGACGTTCTCTCAATATGTGAGTTTTAAGCGCAATCCACATCACACGGCTTATCTTGGGCTTCTCAACCAATGCTGGCATCGTATTTTGTTTTGCGGTTATTTTCTGTGGAGAATTCAATTATGAACATAATTCATCTGACAATGGAAACGTGTGGGGTGAAGCAAGGGGTACAAGGCTAGATTTGTGAGAAAATGGAATAGGATATAATGTAGAGGTAAACATAATCGTGCAAACAGGTGAAATGGTTGCAGGGAGCGATTAAAAAAAGGAATTGAAATGAAACAGTTTACAAAAACAGTGAAATTATGTACCTTTATGGCTTTGAAAACTAGGATTTCGTGTTGGTTTGGCTTTCGCCTCAATGCATGGTAAATGACTCCGCCAGACTTCACGTAAGGCAGATGTATTAAGAAAATATGGAAGCTGGCAGCAATGATTTAATTAACCGGAAAGAACTTCAGTATATTTTGTATAAGTCATCAGCGAGCAGCCATTTTTGTTAGACAGATTTTTTTTATGGCACGTTTTACTCGGTCAAAAGCTGAAGCGTCTTTGGCCTTGTTGAAATCAAGCCGGGTACCGGTGTAAACGTAAGCCGATATAAAAGGCTGATAGCCTCTCGTGCGAGGTATCCCAATGAACATGTTTTTTTCGGCCTGTGCTGACATTTGACAGATGGCCTTTATGCACCCTCGCATTAGAGGCGTTTGATCACGTGAGGAAGAACTGTATTTAAAACCATCGTTTTGAGTTTTTAGCGTCTGGATCTTTGGACTTCGGTGGTTATCAACTACAAAGGCAAGTATCTCCATGTGCTTTGGAATGCTTCGACTTGTCCTAATTTGTTCATTACTCATCGTAATTACCTATACAACATGGACTTGATTTCAGATTTTTTGATTAGAAGCTATGCTAACTTTATGACACCGTGATATTGCTTTTCCTGAATTCAGAAGATGTCAGATTGTTGCAATCTAAAGATTCTCTTGATTAAAACGTTCTGTGTTAAAAGTAGCAAGTGTGTGTGTTAAACACTTGCATGAACAACAACACAATCACAATAGTGATTCTGTAAGGTGAACTGAAATGGAATGTCAGTGAATTTAACATGATCGTGTACTGAATACAAGAAATGAAGGAATAATGGTAATTGTTAATGTCACGTAGTACGTAATGATCGATGGTGTTGGGTCTGCTTTTAGGTTGTGTGTTACGTGTACTGTATGTTTAATAAGGGTTTTAAAATGTGGTGATAATGGCTTTCTAAAAGTTATGGCCTATTTGGTCACCCATAAAGGATGTCAGGAGGGAAGGGTTTGCAAAAACCGGGGAGGGGGTCAAGGAAATAGGTCGCCCGGATAGTCAACTGAAATTTCCCAATTTATTGCAAAAAGAAATGGTTGAAAACTGTAATAGTGAATGAAAGCTGAAAAAAATTATAATTTGCTTCATTGCTGGCTGTTTATGATATGTATCATTACTGAACCACTAAATCACTACTTATACATATTATTTTAAATTTATTATTTGAAATCATATGCATTTGATTCAATGTGAAAGTATTTTTTGAATCGGACAGGACATGCAAAGGAGGGGGGAGGGATATCCAAAAATCATGTAAATTCCAGGACGTCCTTTATGGATGGCCGCTATAGGTGCGTGCACACATAAAATGATTTATGAAACCTATCAAGTAATGAGGTAGTTGGGTAATGATTTGTTCTTTAAGTTCCAGTTTCATTCATTAAGAATTCACATCAGGTATCCTGACTTAAGTTTTTGTTTAAGTTCCTGAGTCATTTTTTTGTAGAGAACTATTGATTGGGAATGGCACCGATCACTTCCAATTTTGTTATGGTTCAAGCGATATAGTTTTTTTAAAAAAAAAATCCCTGTATGCTGATTTGGCTCAATATTCAGAAATTGTCACTATAAAATGTCAAAGCAAATTAGGTATGATATTGAATCTTTAATTTCCTTCAGCAGATATATTTTTGGAGAGAGGACATTGAGCACCTTGAAAATGCCTAACAAAAAGAAGAATGTTCCAAAAAATGCGTTTTACTTTTACATGATTGAGTTACAAGAGGATGAACGAAATAGAGGCAATCATTACAACATGAAACAGATTGCAGACATAGCTGGTCCCAAATATAAGGTTGGCTAAATGAGATTTGTCTTCCCTATTTAAACTACAACCTGTATGTTGATATTGAATACTGTTCTGCTTGATTCGTTTTTAGCTATTGCCTGCAGCTGATAAACAATATTACGAAGAAAAAGCAAAGGAGCATAAAGATAAACAACGTGTTACTTCGGGGAAACTGGATTCTTATGGCCACAGTTTAGATGTGAGTTTGATTTTCATTCTTCTGACAGAAACTTACCTTGTGAATAATAATATTTAAAACGTACATTAATTTTTATCACTTGACAATACAGGAAATTGCCCGGCAAGAAAAGGAAGCGCAGCAGGAAGAACAGGACATGTATGATGCTATAGAATTTAAAATAAAGTTTCTACATACACTCGAAGGTTTGTTTGGAATGGCAAATTTGTTTAATGTTGCATGTTTGTGCAAAATTTCATCATTGCGAAATTGCTTAAAACTTGATTGCATTTTTTTTTCTTTCTTTAGATATCGCCAACGAACCTTTTTATTTCCTTTCAACCAAAATATTTTGTTGCACTGACGAAGGAGAATATGTTCCTGCTGAAATCGGTTTTGCCAAATACTGCATTAATGATGGAGTTATGAACAAGTATCACAGTTTCATTGACCCAGGTATTTAACTGTGCTACTCATAAATCTGGTTTTGGATATAGATTTTGTTTTGAGTAGTAAGAATCATCGTTCGTTGTGCATATAGTCAACGATATGCATAACAACCACGATAAAAGAAATTCTAGTAAAACATTGTAAATACTGGGGTTTGTTTTGAACAAATATGCGCTATATGTACGTAAGTTGTATTTACTTTCAGGCCCCCTTCCACTAGGATATTCGTTTGATTGTAAAGACATGAGTAAGTAATTTTATTTCAGAATTGTTGTATTTGTCCAATTTATTGAATTGAAAATGATACTCTTGCTTCCTAAACATTTTCCCTACTTCAGGTGAAAGAACGCACAAAATACCACCACAAAACTTTGAACTTGCAAATGCAAATTACTCCGAAATACTTGATGGTATTATGGAGATCTTCAGTCCATATGACAAAAGTCCTGTAGAACCTCCTCCCATCTACGTTGCAACTGACGAAATTGTGCACACTAAGGCAGTTTTGGAATGGCTGCAGCGCAAGGCTAACTTAAAAAGATCTATTCAGTTCAAAATTTACGATTCGGCCGTATTGATGTTGAAGCTTTTGGCTTACGTGAAGCCTGAAATGTGTGTCAGCGTTGCTATAATCCATGATTTGTTGGCGGTGGATTGCTTCACTTACTTCCAAAGTACATGGTAAAGATGCGGTTTGACGTTTACTTTGTTGTTA
Source organism: Rossiulus vilnensis (assembly GCA_034700785.1). NCBI lineage: Eukaryota > Metazoa > Arthropoda > Diplopoda > Julida > Julidae > Rossiulus > Rossiulus vilnensis. The sequence goes on along the minus strand of JAQIXS010000164.1, from coordinate 36,189 downwards.
AAATTATGCAAAAAGCAGCCTCAAATAAGTTTTTGTTTTAGCTGTGAATGGCATTTCGAGCAGGACAGTTATCAACATTGCGCTCTAGGGAAGGTGCACAGGACCTGGTAAGTGTGACCGTTTGTTGTTCTGTTTGGATAGGTTTGGCTAGACGTTGATGAGTGAGGACCCTTGTCTTTATATATACATATATATATATATATGTACGTAGATTTCTCGAATGTCGTTAAAACATCCAGTTTGTTAATGTTGGGAGTAATATTTATTCCATCCCTCTTAACAGTTACGTGTTCTCAGATCATCTTTGCATTCCTTTTGATATCACACCAATTCCAAATCGACACTTGCCTGAAAGACAGCCTGGAGAATCTGGCGCGTTTCCACCTGCTCGAGTGAGTACACGTGACATTCAAGTCAGGAAAATAATTTTCCAACTTAACGCCCGTGTTTTTGCTTCCAGCCGCGTAGAAACCACGCAACTCCCATTCCGGAACCTCCCAAGCCCACCTTTGGTCTCCCTCAAGTGAACTCGATCGTGAAAATTGCAAGGTCTCAATTTAGCGAGGACGAGGACAGTGTGAGCAAGGGAAATCGCTTAGACTTTGTCGGAACAAGCTGCCCTTATTACACCATCCGTTTTCTTTCCAATTAGATCTACGTCCCGAGTGCTGCACCTGAATTTCAGTTGCCGGAATCTGGTGTTTTGCCAAGAGGCTCAGCATCTAATGTGGCATCAAGCTCTTCTGGAACGAAACCGTTACGTGCTCCGAAAGAATGGTGTAAGTCGAGGGCGATTTTGGGGTACAGATGCATTTAAAACTGTTGGCAAGCACAGGTGTCAAGGTCCGAAACAACTAAGGCCTTTCCTCTGCGGAATCATATCAATACCACATTGTACATTTCATTTTTGTTAATTTTCCAAATAATTTGGTATCGTGAATAGACATGCTTGCTAGTTGCACACTAAAGGTTCTAGAATCATCTACCATTTTCAATTGTTTGAACAGCTTTTGCCGATATCACCGGTTCTCAGCGTACTTCATCTCAGCAGCAGTTTCATTTGAAGGAGGACGAATTTCCCAGCCTTGGTGGTTAGTTTCTGAACCAGTAAATACTTCCTCATACCGAAGATGCATGTTATCAACAGGCTAATGTTTTTGCACAACATTAATGTCTTCTAATTTAAATCTAGATTTATCACTAAACGATGACACGCGATCAGAGTCGTCTCTCTCAATTTCCTCGGCGGGAAACCAAAGCATCTCTTCTGTACCTTCCATGTCATCCTCAACTGGAACGGTATCGTCGTGGCGTTCAACGGATATTGGGGCAATCCGCAATCAAAATCCTCTCCCGATTGGCAAGTTTCTTCCCTTTGAACTCTTTCATATAATCATGAACTTAATTGTTTAACGCTTTTCTCGTGTTTATTACGGCAGGTAGAGGAATCGGACGGGGTCGTCCAGTAAAGAAGTAGGCACAAGACTTCAGTTTTTTTAGTTCTCGTGAACACCGAGCGAAGTTGCTCTCATCCGTTTTTGTTCCTTATGCTTTTAATATCGTTTATTGTACAGGCCAGTTTTGTGTAGCTTTTTTTTACGAAATGCTGATACGGGAGTTATCTCGGTAAGGTGCAATACCAAGATAACGGGTTTCAGATTTTTATGCCACAGCTTATTTGTCAAAGCTGGTGTTTGTAATCACACCACATTCGGTATGGATCTTGTGATAATCAAAACTGGCCTCAAGTTTATAACTGCTTATACACCATTACTACATTTCTTATCATTGTCTACTCAATGTTAACTAGGATTTATTTTAAGTATCATTTGAAACTGACAAATGCAGAATATACCGTACCTGCCACCGTAGTTTCGTTTTTAAGGTTCCTATTAAACAATTTCTGACTTTATGCCCATCTTTATTTGAACGTTAACAAGAAAATATAGCTCGTTAGTAGACTTTCAATAACGGACGTTATGAAACATCGCGGCACTGTTAAGCGGTTTATTTCATTAAAGCCTGCACCACGGTCTTGGCATTCAGGTTTTTCAAATCGACGTAAGTTTGTCCGGTCCCGACGAAAACAATCGGCTGCCCTGTGATGTATGTCATGGAGATAGCAGCTCCCACCTGTAAACACAATAAATGCTATCAGTTTCACCTGTAGATGGAAACTCCGTAAAACTTTTCGGACAACAACTTGCCTTGTCATCGATGGTGTCGAACTTCGTCAGGATGATCCCGTCGATCAAATGCGGCTTCTCTTGCGAAGAATGATCTGCGAGAGCTTGGTTGAATTTCACTAGCTGATCCACTGCTTCGTTTCCGACCAATGCCTCTCCGACAAACAGCACCAAATCAGGTTGGTTGACTTGAATTAGCTTTAATAAGACAAAGGCTACTTTAATACCCTGCTTTAATTTGGCGTTTTTCAACTAGGGAAAATAATGGTAACATCTTACTTTGGAAAGTGCCCTCATCAGAGGCTCGTTGTCCTGCATTCTTCCCGCAGTGTCCACCAGCACCACATCGACGCGTGTATCGCGGGCTGCACGAAAACAGGTTCGTATTATGCTTTACAACGTTTCCCTGACCAACTCAAGTAAATTTCCCCGATTCTTTGAAAAATAAATTATCGCAACAGCAATCAAACCTACAGTTACGTAAAAATGCAATACTTATTTAGAAATTAAATTTATGCCGTGCTAGTAATTTCTGGGTAATTGCATTTTTAACAGTGAAACGAGAATATATTTATAAACAGATTAAACGTTGGTTCAGTCTGTACAGCTCTAGAAATTGGCATTAGAAAAACAAGATTACCATTCTTCGATTTTTAGACTGTGTAAATGCAATATTTTTAGTTCATCATCATGAATGTTGGACCACATTTAGTACATATTATTTATAAATGCTGATAATCAAAGGTAATGCTGGAGGCGAGGATTCTATAAACCCAAGGTCTCAAACTTCCATTTCCTTGGCGTTTAGAACACTTACATTGTAAGAGCCACTCCAATTCTGCACTGGAACATATTCTTAAGGAATTTCCCTGACCGTTTTTCTCTTGCCTAACTATCTAGATGCATCACTGAGAGAAAAATTCATCCTACCATAATTGATGGCCTCCATGGCAATTCCAGCGGCATCTTTACCGTAACCCTTCTCGTACAACTGGACCATCTGAACCCCATTGTGGTGTTCCGGTGGATGCAGTGCGTTCAGATGGCGAACGTGAGTGCGCAGTTGTTCGACGGCACCGGCACGGAATGTGTCGCAGGCAGCAATGAGCACGCGCAAGTTGTTTTCGATGAGCCAGAAGCAGATCTGAAACGTTTGCCTTAGTTAGAAAGCTGTTACCTCGGCAAAGAAGGCAACATCTAGTTAAAGACCTTGGCCAAGTTTGTGGACTTCCCCACGCCGTTCACGCCGCAGAACGTGATGACGAAAGGACGTCTGTGGCGCTGGGCTTCCATGACGTCTCGAAGAATGTCCACCTGGCGCTTGGGCGACAGAAGCTGGACTAGCGCATCGTCCAAAGTGGATTTGACCGTGGAAGCGACACCGGTGAATGTCCCCAGTATCTTGCCGTCTAGTTTCGCGGCCACGGATTCGCATAATTTCTCCGCGATTTCAGCTGCCACGTTTTTGCCTGAAATGCACAAGATCTTGCATCATCCAATCTGGCATCTGGAAATTACTTTCATCCGAAACCTTATCGAGCAGCTCACAATGAAGGTAAAGTCTTATAAGATAAAGTACATTGAAAGAAATACTAACCGATCAAATGATCCTTCATTTTGTCGAGGGCTGGGATCATGTCCTCGCGCGAGACGTTCTTGGCGCCCACCAGCCCTTTGAACATGCTAAACATGCCTCCACCACGTGATTTCCTAAAAACGCACATTTTAATTATGTAAACTGCACCAAAAGCAGGTTTTGTTCAGGGTTTCCACAGAACCTGGGACAACTGGGGATTCAAATGCAGGTTCTTCTCACTGGGGATAACTATTAAGTCAGGGGATTTTAGTTGACTAAAGCTGTGGGAACCCTGTTTGTTGACCTTTTCTGTTTACGTTTTGTTATCAGCTGGTTTCTTAACGTCCTCTTCTGGTTCTTCTTCATCTTCACCACTGGACTCTGCTTCCATTCCATGCAGGTCGCCTTTCATGGTAGCGACCCAGGAACGCTGAAAGATTCTCAAAATTTAGCAATTTTTGGGATTCCACTGCATGGGCATTGCATCAGGTCATCTCACCGACTCAGGAGTGGTAATATCATCGGGTGATTGTTCTTCGCATTCGCCATTGTCTCCCTTTTTGCTGAAATTCAAGGCATCCTGGCCTTTGCTCGCACCACCATTCTCCCAAATGCGAGCCTGCTTTCCCTTTTGCTTCTGCGCCTGTGGACTTTTTCTAGCGATAAAAATGTTTGCAAGGCGTTGGTAAATGCAGCACATGAATACGTCATGGAAAGTACATTGTACATGTATTATGAATCATTCTGACCCTTTTTCAACTTTCTTTTGTTTTCCACTTTGCATCTTTAGTAATTTCATCTTGTTCTTCTCTATTGTGTCAAAATCGAGCTCGCTGCCCTTTATACCCGTTCCATTTACAATAGCTTCTGGTTTTACTTCTTGTTTGATTTCTGTCAAATTTATAATTGAAATGAATATTTGAAAACTTAAAAAAGTAAAAAAACAACAACTTGAAATTCATGCTGAGGGCAAAACATCACAACAGTTAATAAAAGTGTGCAATACAATGGTTCTTGATAATGTTTGTAATTAATGAGTCCGCATGTCACATTGATAAATCTTACTTACTGTCTGCATTATCCATTTTTTGGCGGACTGCAATAATGTCAACAATTTCGATTTCAAACATTCCGCCTATTTCATAAGCTGTCAAATTTTTCTTTAGTACAACTGAATTTACTAACCGACTTTTTTGCTTTCCTTAGTTTTTAAATCTTTGCGGCTTTCGATCATGGAAGCAACTGTCTTCTTAGACTTTTGGGATTGATCGAAAGATCGCATTCTTTTCGTGGTATTCTCCTGTTTCCTTGCCCATTCTTCAGCTGAATGCAAAACTGACTGAAAAACTCCATCAAAGTCGAAAGACTAAAACGAAATATGCCAACATCAAAAAATGAATTTGGGCCTCCCATAGTACTGTTTCGCCAATGATCTCATGCGAACGTGCCTTAAATATGCTTCCTTGTTGCAAGGCATGTTTGTATTTATCTCGGAACTCCAAGTGCACATCATCTAAGAATTTATCTATGTATGATAGTTGTAGTATTTTTTGGTAGGCAACCTGAATGAAAAGCAAACATAATTGGTGAATAATTAGATCAACTACAATTCCATTTAATTAAAATAAAAAATGCTTTATTTTGCAATGTTCATATCGGGATACAGCAAGGGCATTTTCTTTCCCCACAATACTACTCTTTCAGCAATTGTCAAATTGGTATATCTGAATATTAATTATTTTTTTGAAAATTCAGGTCATTAACACCGCAAACATTCCCAATCAAGCAAAAGCGTGCTGTTATTATCAATACTGCCTTGAATATTTCCAGATATCACTATCTATAAGATGTTAGATACGGAACGAAGTAGTGGATGACAAATTCCACACGGAAAAGCATTATTTAACAGCAATTTTACCATATGTTTACTGGGCATTCGCCAAGAAATTGCTGGAAAACGGATGAACCTCCATCCAGCTCCCAAGTTTTTAATCTGCCACTGTGTAATGCCACACTCTGACAGGACAACTGGGGACAAATGTTGATTTGTGCAGCACGAGCCACACCCTTGCTGGCACCAAGCTCAACATTTTACCAGAAAGGATTTAAATTTTCATACCACGAATATCAACTCAAATTCGTTGTCCAACTTGTACTGCAACGTCAACCCTTCGTGGGTGAATATCGGGCTTCCCCCTCGCTCCTGAAGGACGAAAACAAGACTTTTAGACTTGAACAACACCAAATGTTAACAGCTTCGACAAAAACCAAACCGATATTTCGTCAACATATGGCAGCTTGAAGCTGCAGTCAACGTCCTCCAGATGCTAATGAGGCAGGTTGCGCAATTCGCCAAAAATCGACAAACCTGCAGGATCACAGACTTGATAAGCGCGTTCACGGACGGGGTGAACAGCTGGCTGGTGCCTTGAAAACACCACAGCACGATGCCCCCCTTGCTGAATATCGTGAATAAGTCGATCATGGTCCTGAGGATCCCAAAGTTCTGAACAACTCAAATGTGGGGGACTTGAACTGCACCTAGCAGGCACAAACCCGTGGGATTTCCTATTGCATTTCCTAGCGGTCGCCTATTGGTCGAAAAGATCCATGCTGGCAATTCGCCCGGCGCTGATTGGCTCCCTGGCCGCCTACGTCATCGCCGTGCTTTTTTGGAAGGAAAAGGAATTTCCGAATTGACTACGCCGTTGTGCGAAATTCGTTTCGTTCGTGACGCTAGGTCGTCCCTGAAGGGGATATTCGGCGGTGCATTTGGCGCTGGGCGCGAGCGTGCTTCGAGGGGTTTTAATTTGTGGGCAGAGCTCGAGAAGCGGACTGAATTCTGATTTGTTCGGCCTCCGAACGGCATCAACGAAGCCGAAGACGCCATTTTGGATCATGTGATATGTGCCCATACTCCTCTCTCACATGACCCTGCTGCCGTGTCCCCGTGATCACTGTTGGCTGGCTGCTGGCAAATTCAAAAAAATTTAACACCATGGATATGCTGGATTCCAAGTAAGTGCTTCGCTTTTGCGGGGAAGGATGGGCGGGGAACGGCCAAGCTCCGAACGGCCGTAACGTGGTCTGCTGGTCGTTGTGTGGCACGTAGAACGAAGTTCAACCAGTTGAAACTAGATAGCCATGCTGGTGCCAGCCTGTACCTTTAAAAGTTTCTGCGGTTATTTCGGGAGACGTTGTTTAAATTGCGCAGCTTCGGGTTTCGATTTGCAATTGATATTTGGCGAGAAACAGACGGTTTGTGGTGGTTTTGCATTGCCTGGGTATTGCAGCGCCGGTTATCCGAACGTTTCAAGGTAGCAGCTGGTGACTCGATGGCCTATGCGGAAGTCGGAAGAGCAACTTCCGGTGATCTCCGGTGTGGTTGCTCGCGTTTTGTTTGTCTGAATTTGTCGGATTTTGCGTGATATTTGTGGACATCACTTCGTGGCATGGGCGTTCGGATAATCGACGCTGTGACCTGTAATTATACTGTACTTGATGACGAAGTACTAATACTACTGGATAGAGAAGCTTATCAGCTGAATTTGAGGCGGAGCATCCAGTCTGCAGGAGCTGTTTGACTTTGCGCCAGAAATATAGTGTAGCATACAAATATGCACCCCGAAATATGATCGGTATTAAGTACCATCATTTAAAAGTAACTTTTTGAGCTACTTGCACATGTAGTTCTGTATGCATGTGACGTCAAAGTGAAAGGCTTGGTTTCATGCCTCTCAGTCTGGTTTCTTTAGAAATAGTTGTGCAATCGAAGGTTGTAATTTGATTACAGCCTGCGAGGATGACATTCGAACAGAATTATCTCTATAGTTAATGCCAAAAACTAAGCATTTACCATGACCATGTACACATAGATGTATCTTCATTTTCTCCAAGTTCAGCAAATTGGCTTATTACAGGCATAGCAAGTCACTGGTGAAGATGTTAAAGCATTACTGAAAAAACTAATGGCAAAAGTTATTGCATGTAAGGAAGTGTTTTGGACCATTGCATCATTGCAGCTAAAGAGGAAGCCTTTGATTTGCATTTTGAAAATCAATTTCTTCACTACTGCTTTAGCTTCAGACTCAAGGCATTTTTGCAAAAGGTTATTTTGAAAAATTCAGAAGTATGCTAACGTAATAATGCCACCAATATGTGCTGAAGCAGAATAAGGTTATTGGTTTGGAAGTCAACCTGGAAGCTCCTAAATACAAGGTCAAGGGGAGTGATTATAAAGAACGAATAAGGAAGCTGAAGAGTTAAAGAAAAAATTATCCTGCAATTGAATTGTTTGACTGGCTATAGCCCGGTTATTATTTGGAAACGGTTTAATCTAAATTATGCAGATCGATCCTGATAAAATGGTTGTTTTTGAATTTTAAGCTTTTCTACATGAACCGTTTTTCCTTAGTCATGATCATCACGATTTACTGAGTGAAAAAGAAAAAAATAATATGCCTTCAGTTAAAATTTTTTAACGTCTTTTTTTTCGATTTTCTTTTGCTTTTTACTGAGATATCAGGTTAGCTTAATGTAATCTTGTTTCTGAGCAAATCAGAAAATAAATTAACTGCAACTTGAAACCAAATAACAGAACCGCTGACCAGATTATTATTTGGAGCTTGACAACTTTATGAAACCTATACTCATGTAGGCTGCTGTGGTTTTCAGTTTTGTGACTGGTTTCGGATGGGTTTTTATGCATGCACACATTCATGCTAAAGATATTTTGACGAATTGCTTCACTTTTGTGATTTGGAAATATCATTACCAATATCTTTTTCGAATTTTGCTAAATGTTTTGTCAAAGTAACACTTGAATCATGGGGAATTTCATTCTGTTGATGTTATCAGCGGTTTGCACCGATTCGTAATCAACTTCACTACAAAACTGTGTTTATTTCAGTTCTCAAGACAAAACCAACGAATCCAATACATCCGATGACGCTCCCCAGATGCAAGCCGATGGTATGATCGCAGCTATTGAACCTGGCTCTATGGTTGAATGGGAATGCCGTCGAAGATACAGTATGCTTACCCGAAAACAAATTGCTAGTTAGACACAGATTTTGCTAAATTTATGTATGGGCATAAGGACCATGTGTTAGTCGTCTCTGCACTATTTTGTTTTGTGTGCTGCTTTATCAGAATAGGTTTACCTCTACGCTGTGGGCTTCCAATTTCCCATTTAAGCATTGAGTCTGCCATCATACCTGCCTATGTGCATGCCTTATGATTTATAAGTCCGTCCATGTTTTGTAACATGTAAAAAATTGACTTGGTCACAAGTCCTGCTAAGCGATTGAGCAGCTTTATGTACATTGGAGGTACTTGTTTTACCGGTTACAAAATAGGACGTTACTTAAATGTCAACATCACACCATAAATTTTATGATGCTTTGCATTCTAATTAATTGAAGATTTTTGTCTACCATTTTACACGTTGGTTAGACCGACTCATTTTACTTGCAGATGGATCAATTGAAGAGTCAATCGACGATCAGGCATCTGGGATTTCTCCTGGATCAGCCGGATTAATCGAATCTGGGGTTAATTATCCTTTTCGAACGGAAAATGGTCAGTGCCTGTGGACCTGTTTTGTCCTTCAATTTAGAATTCTGTTTATAAAACGTTAAAATAAGGTCATCAGAAAAAAGAAAACCTTAAGCCATACTAACACTTTCGAATGGTGTTGTTATTATTTGTTAATAGTATCATTTTTACTGATTGTTTTTGTGTGCACCTGGAAAGTCAGATGCTTTATAATATTTCATATACTATTAATAATTTCGCTTATTTTACTGATAGAAATGCAATTGGCCAGAAATTACTAGAGCTGAAAAAAGCTGATAATTTGCTGTTAGTTAGGGAAATTGGTCAAATATAGTCAGTGAGATGGGTTTGTAAATTTAGTATGAACCCTGAAATAAAGTCATGGTGATAAACATTCAAAAACAATGTTTGTGTACATCTATAAAGTCAGGGATAGTTAGGGAAAAGAGAAATGGTCAGGGTAGTCTGGGAAAATTTGCTTTTTTTCTGGAAAATCAGGGATATACCTTATGAATTTTTGTATATTTTACTGATAAAAGTGCAATTGCTCAGAAATTTCTAGAAATAATAAGGTGGGGGTTTGGTGAAGAATGTCACTGTGTTTGAATGTTTGTTTTTGCTGCAGAATTTATTTTGATAAAGTCTGGGAAACTTACTTGGGTTAGTCAGGGAAATAATTTTGTGAATTTGTGAACCTGAGGACTATTTGTTGTAACACAATTTCCTGACAAGTGAAACTAAACACTCATTGGCGAACACAGCTTCATCACATATTATTCGACGTATTGATTATGTTTGGTTTTCAAAGGCTGTGGCTCGAATGACGCTGAAAACTTCTTTGGCAGAAAATAACTGGAAAAAAAAAGAATTTGGGAAATAATTTACCGTATTCCATTTCAAATGTCCATCCATTTATTCGGGGAATGGATTTCTCACAAACCTTACTTACCACGCTACATTTTTAGGTGCTGTAACATTTCGAGTGGTTCAAGTGACGCAAGGGACGGGGGATGGGAGTGAAGCAGCACAAGTGTTGACCACGTCAGCGTTCTCTGGGCAGCAAGTTCCGGCCGTCATTGCCAGCCCATTCAGCAACGGCAGCAGCCCCTCTGCAGATGGCCAAACAAATGAAACGCGATTTACATATTTTCCAGCAGTTGCTACAGCAGATGGCTCGGTTGATGGAACAGCGGCTATTGCTGCAGCCCCTGCAGGTGATTTTTTTGTTTAATGAAATACCTGTTTGAATTGTCAAGGTAGTGCTGAACAGGTGTCGTTGTTTTTTTGGATGAAAACAAATGGCACGGTCGGTTTGTTTGGATTTTAAGCGAGATTGTTTGTGCTAAATACAGGTCAGTTTTACGTGATGATGTCGCCTCAAGATGTTCTGACTGGAAGCCAGAGGACCATCGCACCAAGGACCCATCAATATAACCCTAAAGTGGATGGACCTAGAACAGTGAGAGATGAGCGAAGGCGTGCGACTCACAATGAAGGTAAGTGCAATGTTTTTTTAGTAAAATAATGTTGTCCTTTTGTCACATGAATTGCAAACGAAATAAACATTCAAAACACGCTCCTGTCTTGTGGATGTTGTCTAAATGTTGCCATAAAGTTGTATAAGCCACATGTATTTCGCCCCCAATAACGTTTAAAACGCCCCTGGAAGCAAGTAGGGCAGGAGTCCATTGATGTTATTTTTCCCTTTATTTTGACCTCCAGATTTTAAATCTCACTTCTGAAGCATGTTGTATAGGATCACTAACATGATTTTATGGGCCTCTTAGTACCTTATGGTTTGGCACTTTTCAAACGATACGAAAATAACTAATTTAATATTAAAAAAATTGTTTAAAGTGAATTGAAACGCCATTTGCGGAAATTTTTTATATAAAATTCTTTCGAAAAGTCGTAGATTTTAACGCTGCCCATTTATAAATGATATAGTATACGCAGTTTTAAGGTGTTTATTAGTATAGAATTCCTGACCTTGGCACTAAAATACTCCGGTTTTCCCACAAAATAACCATTGTACTTCGAACTGTCCATATTTGTTGCTGTTATTTCAGTTAGTTAATAAATTTCCTGTCGATTATTTTCAGTTGAGCGAAGGAGGAGAGACAAAATAAACAACTGGATAATGAAATTGGCAAAAATTGTACCTGATTGCGCCCAGGATCACTCGAAACAAGGACAGGTAATGATGATTATTCTTTTCTCTCTGCATTTACATTGCAGTGTAGCTAAGAATGGCTTTACTTTCCAAAGCTGGGAATTTTATTTGAAATTACGTTCGTAAAACTTCCGATTCGCTGCCAGCGTCAGTTAAGCTTGAAAAGGAATTTTTATCACATGTAACTTTAAAATACGATTTCCAAAGCTCTTGTCGCGTGATTATTTCATTTGCTCCCAGCTTTGATTTTGATTAACATCCCTTATCCCCTTAGTTAATACTTAGTGATACCTGCCCCATGCTTGCACAGAGTAAAGGTGGCATTCTGGCAAAGACGTGCGATTACATCAACGATTTAAGAACGGCCAATCAGAGACTGTCTGAAAGCTTGAAGGAAAGCGAGCGGCTTGCCGTCGATTCGGAAATCCTAAGACAGCAGTGCGAAGAACTTAAGAACCAAAATGCCATCCTAAGGGCACAGCTGCAGCAGCACGGAGTCGTTATTGCGGATTTAAACTCGGCAACGTAGTAACAGCTTGAATATTGATCAAATCGATGCTTGTGCTTTTAAAAATTGGGCCTCGAACAGCGGACTCGTTTGTTTCGCTTGGATTTCTTAGGTTTGAATGGTAGATTTATTCTACCTCGTGACTGGTGTAACTGAAGCGCGTGTGAATGTTTTCCTGTTGCTGCGTGGGAGTCTGCTAGGAATGTTGTTTTTATTTCGAAACGTGACGTGCTTCTCAAATAAAACATTGCACCATTTTGAAACTAGTACTAAAAGTCCACAAATGAATACGTAAGAAGCGTGAATGTTTGCTTTGATTTCTCTGTACTCTGGGACTATTTACTCAGATCACTCCCATTTGACGAGAAGGCACCAAATCACTCAAATCGTGTCAACTATTACAGAATTAATTGAAAAATTCGAAGGTTGAATGAGAACGTTCAGCCGGACTCGTCTTGTTTCATATCTTGGAATTGGCTGATTCGTTGCCCGATTTCATGAAATTATACTCCAAGATGGCAATTTAACTATTGTTTGAGCTGAATCATCGTTGGTGAAATTTTATGAATGGTGTTTGATGCTTGTGCGGGGTTATTACAAATGAATGATCAGATTTTAGGAAACTTGTATTTAGACAATAGCAGATTTAAAAATGAGTTGATGCATTAAAATATTTATAAACTGTCAAAGTTCTTTTTATGTCACTAGAAATGTCCAATGTGTGCTACTTTGGAAGCACAAGTCTAATTTCATGGAAGTTCATTTCTAAGAATGTGCATTACCCATGGTCAGCTCCATTCTAAAATTTGAAAATTACAGGACTTTATAAACCGATAAATCATTTGTAATAACCTAATATTGTTCTTGCAAAGTGAATTATATGCGTTTATTTAAACGTATTTCCTAATTGAGAAAGTACGTTTTTACCACTTTTCCGCCCAAGGTTTTGTCCATGGTAACTAATCCTTCGGCACAATTGCTGAAGTGTGTGAATTGCATTTATATGCAAAGAACTTGACAACGTGATGTTGTTGTAGCTGGTCTAGTGTCTGCATTGCGGTAGTTCCCCCTCCTACGAAAACAATTTATTCAATGAATAAAGTTGATAACATTGACAATTGGCTAGATGTTTCGCAGCCTTGATGAAAGACCCCTGCTATGATCCCTTTATTTCAACCATATGTATATACATTTATATAAGCCATAGTTATATTTGTGCAAAAGGATTCATTCTAGCTTAGGCACTTGTATAAAAACGTGTCCTGCCAGATATACTAATCCAACATCACAGCGAATTAATGGGTAATTAAATTCTATGAGGTTGTTGATAATAAATTCATATTACGAGTATTATTTTGCCATTGAGTGGCTAACATGTGAGGTTTTCTTGTTGGCACGTGTGATATATTACTTGGCATGAATGTGCGTCACAAAAATGCTTTCAAGTTTCACTGTTTTTCTCCTTTTTTGCTGAAGAAACCACAAGTCGAAATGTTCATCTGGGCATTCATTGACATTAACATTTTATACCATGTAGAGTAGAGTGCATGTGCAAGATTATCAAGTGGTTTTGTTATTAATTTTATCATCTCTCTTAAGGGCCTACACAAATTACACTTGAATTTTTTTTACCAAGTTTATTATTAAATCTTGCAATTCATGTGCAGTGCGCTTATAAAGAGGAGAATTGATGTTTTCTGAAATAACTAAGGTGATATAAGCTTACATATGCACTCAAGAATCTAGTACAAACATTTTGCGGAAATAATTACGGTTCGAAAAAGTGTAAAATGTATCGTTCATGAAGGATTTATGAATGACTTACTCGAATTTCAAAATCTTAAAGATGGTGGTAAAATTGCATTGATTTTCTTTTCATGATTGACATGTTAAAATATTATTTGTACAGCCACGTTTCTGGTGATCTGAAATAAAAGCAGTGCAGTACGTTTACTCATGTTCGCAATTATTCAAAGGTTCTGGATGTGAATCTGCAGTATGTACAGTTGTAGAGAAGAAAAGCTAATGTTGATAAGAAATAATTAATGACCAACAATGTGTTTCTATTTTGTTTACTTTCTGGACCAATCTTTTAATTTTCTTTGTTTGTAAAATGCAAAGGCAAAGTTTTTAGAAGCTTGCATTATTTGAAATTCCCGCTTTTTCTTGTTGCGTGGGGAATTGAACAAGAAAATTGTCATGTCTTTTTCAGGAGCGCCGTTGCTTTTTAATATAAATAAATATTAAAGCACATGGCCGCCTCCATAGCTTCGTAGTTGTTCGAATTTTTGTACATCTGATTTATAAATCTATCATGAATTTGGAGTTATTAGGTAAGAAGTCTTATTCTTTATTCATTTGATGTTGTGCAAATCTATGGGTGCGCAATCATGAATCTCTCAATGAACTAAGTTTTCTCTGTTAGAATCCTTTGGGCAGAATTATCCCGAGGTAATTATTTTGTTTTTTGCTGCTATTCGTTTTTAAGACGTCTGAGCTGAGTATGTCATGTTTTTAAACAATTGTGATTTCAGGAGTTTGACGGAGCTTTGGACAGCATTAGTTTAGCGGTTACATGTGCGTTTAATAAAAGAGGAACGCTGCTAGCTGTTGGATGCAATGATGGCCGCATTGTTATCTGGGACTTCCTTACAAGGGGCATCGCTAAGATTATTAGTGCCCACGTTCATCCTGTGTGTTCCTTGACGTAAGCATCTACTTAAACTTACATAAGTTATGCGTTTGTCATTCCTGAACCAGCAGAATTCGAAAAAGGTGCCGTTTGATAATACACTTCATAAGTTAATATCTAAGTTGAAACGTTGCTGCTAGGTGGAGCAGAAATGGACGAAAACTACTCAGTGCATCGACTGACAATAGTGTGGCAATCTGGGATGTTCTGCAGGGTGAATGCGATCATCGATACAGGTTTCCATCCCCGATTCTCAAAGTTCAGATCCACCCGAGAAACGAGTACGGTTTTTTAATTCCTGCAGTTTGATAGTACTTCTGTTCGGTTAGATTCGTTAACATTTGGAGTTTTCTTTCGTTGCATTCGAACAGTAAGGTGTTTTTGGTTTGCCCGATGAAGTATGCCGCTGTTTTAGTGCAAACCGATGGAACTCATACGCTGGTACCGCTAGATGATGAGGTTGGTTTGTCACCTCGTAATTTCCGCATGTAGTTTGAGAATGCATTCAATCAGAATGTTCCAAAACGTTTCAGTCTGACGTCAATATTGTGGCAGCCTTTGATCGCCGTGGTCGGTACATCTACACCGGCAATGCCAAAGGAAAGGTAAGTAATGACTTTTTGCTTTTCTAATTGTCCGAGTACCGAACCTGAGTTCCCCATAATTTCAAACACAGATATTGGTGTTATCTTGCCCAAAAATGGATCTCATTGCGTCTTTTCGCGTGACAACCGGAACGTCAAATACAACCGCGATTAGATCAATTGAGTTTGCCCGAAGGGGAAAGTAAGTAAACGCAAAAAAGATTTTTAAAGTTTTATGTTTTTTCTGCGTTTAATGCAATCTTAAAATTTTACAGCTGTTTCTTAGTAAATACTGCCGATCGTATCATCCGGGTTTACGAGAGCGGCGAGGTCCTTGCTTGCGGTAAAGAAGGTGAACCCGAGCCGATACAAAAGTTGCAAGATTTAGTTAATAAGTATGTGGGAAAAAAACCATCCTGTTGTAGTGGTTGATTGCAAGTCTAAGATGTATTTTTCACAATTTTTCAATTGCAGAACCATGTGGAAGAAATGCGTGTTTTCGGGCGATGGTGAATACATCTGCGCTGGATCTGCTCGCCAACACGCGCTCTACATTTGGGAGAAGAGCATCGGCAATCTGGTGAAAATTTTGCATGGAACCAAGGGAGAATTGCTGCTGGATGTCGTGGTAAGGAATATTTCGCCTAATGAGGAACTCCGTCGTTTAATATCAGAATTTCCTTTTACGTTTTTAATGTTTTCAGTGGCATCCTGTAAGACCGATAATTGCTTCCATATCAAGTGGAGTGGTGTCAATTTGGGCCCAAAATCAAGTGGTAAGACTTCATTTCTACATGGACGTAGTGCACTACTGCACATGGTGCTGAAATTGCTTTATTAACAGGAAAATTGGAGTGCATTTGCACCTGATTTCAAAGAATTGGATGAAAACGTCGAGTACGAGGAGCGGGAGAGTGAATTTGACATGGAAGATGAGGATAAAAGCGTCGAGTTAAACACTGGTTAGTTCCAAATTCATAGTTAGAAATATAATGATGCTGGTTGTGTAAAAAAATTTTTGTCTTAATGTTTTCAGAAAGGCAAGAAGAAGATGAATTGGTGGATGTAGTCACTGTGGAAAAGATAGTGGCATTCTTCAGCAGGTAGTTTGGTTTCACTTTTGCAGAATGAATTTGGATAAAACACTTGATTTGCTCAGGTCAAACCAACCATTTTGGATATTTTGCTTTAAAATCTTTCAGCGATGAAGATGATGAAGACGAAGAAGCTTTAATCTATTTGCCAATATCACCGGAAATTGATGACCCGGAGGAAGCGTGGGGAGTTCCCCTCGAACAGGTTGAACATTTTGCAATTTTCGCAACGCCAAAGAATCGGGCGAAATTCGAAACAAAGGTTTCGGTCGTTAATAGAACCCAATGCATCTTTTCAGCAGTCAGAAGATCACGTCCGCAAGAGGGTGACGTCTGAACACAAAGAAAATGCCTCCCCAAAAAAGCGGTCAAAGTCCTTCGTTGTGGATTTGCAGAATGCTCCTTCTGATGGCAAGTTGTTTGAAGTTGCCTCTGTAAATATGCGACAGTAGTGATTTCCATATTGACATCAAATCTGCTCTTAATTCCAGAAATCCATCCATTGTTGAACATAAAAACAAAAGACAAATCCCAGGGTTCGACCAAGAAGAGCGGACGTCCCAAATCGCTTTTCAGCCCCTTGCAAGGCAGCTCCTCGAAAGGTAGCGGCGAACAGAAACATCATCACAAGATCAAGCACAAGGAAGGTCGGGGCGGCTCATTGCTGGGGAAGGTATCAAAGAGCGATTCCGGAAGATCTTCGGACAGAAGAGGCAAGCAATGAGAGTTATTAAGTGTTTATTTTGACGCGCAGGTTGTCTTCGAATATGTGAATAGTTTTCTCGTATATATACGCTGCATTGAGTTTTACCTCAATATTACACCATGAAATAGAACTCGAATTTTTTTGTAAATGAAGTGACAAATCCTGCAAAATCTATGATGGTCTACGATGCGCCGTTTTTTTCTTACAATTAACAGGACATTTCGCTTGATGTATTATGTAATTATGTAACACCACCTTAAACTGTAAATTGGAAAAATATTGTTTGCTCGTATATAAGCCGCATCCCTAAAACGGACCTTAGAAAGTTTTTGAAAATTGCGTGTACAATCTTTTACATTTTTTGGGGAAAAGTGAGCTAATACTGTAGCATCACATTAAGCATTTGGTTTTCTTGAAGATAATGTCTGCATGCACCTCGAGAAAACTTACAAATTTCCTACCACAATCAAACCCAGTTATGTCTAGAAAATTGTGTTTTCGGATTTCGTCTGTCAAAAACGTTTCTCCATTTGAATCTTAAACCTGTTATTGACGTCATACCAACCAGCTTTCGTTGCATTTATCTTTACATTTCAAACTGATATGATCACGACATAGTGTGACACTATCCTTTAATATTTCCCTAATTTTCCAGGTGGTGGAACAGACAGCTCCAGCATGGATGCCAGCATGCACGATGGAAGCTCTACATCAACGTCGCAGATTTGAAACAACACAGCAGTGGTCACACAATTCAACATCTTTACTACTTCAGACATTCTCTAACGTACAAAAACCGAAAAGTGGCCTCCGGGCTACACCTGTTCTGGTTGGGCAGGTGCAGCTGCCACATTCATCGATGGCATTAGATGGCTCGTCGGGATCAACTGGCTGGAAGTCGACCCGTTCAAATGCATCGCCAACAGCCACCGGTAAACTTCGGGGTTGTACCCCTCGAAAACGACTTTTCCTGGTATTTCCTCGTCGCAGACCTCGTACATTGACATCTCTGGCGAGATCCAAGCCATGTTTCTCGTCGCGTGGTTGGCATCCAGACTCAGCGTGTTAAGCTGGTATGCCACTAAGGTAAATACCGGTCCCTTATTGACAACACACTGAACCGCAATAGGCTTCGGCAAATCCTTCACGTCCTGAAATGGCATCGAAGGGTATCAGAATGATAAACGTTTGCCGAATAGAGCCTTGGTTGCGTAAAAATTAACAAAAAAAATGACATTTTACTTGCCCCATATAACCACCTCGCTTGGGAAGCCGCAGCAGTGTAACAAGCTGTGACGGCCTTTGCCAGTTTCCGATCCTTGCTCCACGCATGCTCCCCAAACTTATGAGCGATGTACAACGTGTGCACGTAAGGATTGCTGAACGTCTTGCTGAATGCTAGACGACACATGCAATAAGAGCGCAGTTGTAATGTTTGCTGTAATGTTGTTACCTGTAGCGTTCAATACTTACGAAAAAAGTCGGCGGTGTCGTAAATGTTGGTTTTTATTAAATCAATAGTATACTTGACAGGGTAAAGGTCTGGCAGTTCTGTGGAATTCACTTTGGCCACCTCTTCCTCGCTAGCAAATGGCTTCAGGGGCTCCTTCGACGTCACAAGCAAGTCCATCTTCGTGTTAAATTGCAACAGATCGTTATCTAAATGTTTCGAATGAAAACTTATTGGTATCAAGTTGCTTGACGTTTTCAAATTGAACAATTGACCAGTATGAATACATTTCTGGGATGTGATGACGAATTCCGGAAAACTGAAAATGCTTCTCTCTAGCACCCCTGGGTAATTTCCGGTCTGTGACTCAGCCAGTCGCAATAAATAGCGCAGCAGTAGTTGCCTGCAGAGAGTTTGGAAACGGTCTTTAACATCAAGTAACACACGATTCGGGTTTAACGCATCGCCACTCACAGCTTTCGGCTTTCGGGTACGCCGTAAGGTTTTGAGAAATGAATTCCAGGTCTTTTGATATCGATTTTCTTTGGCAATCTGACCTGCCATCCATCATAAACTTGTGAATTGACGATGCACCTATGGGTTGGATTGAGCAGCGCAATTAGAATTTGAAGTTGACGAAACCAGGATTTCCAAAACAGTGTTTACCTTTGGACCAGTTCGTCCTGATCTTCCTTGTCTGCCACACCTACCAAATCTGCTATGCGTTTGGGAAGCCCTTCATTAACCACCGTGTTTGTTAGCAGCTGAGCTTGCAACATACCTACATGTGCAGATTCATGAACAAGGTAAACCCACAAGAATATTATGCTCTGATATACTAATTATCTTTGCATTCATACCTTCAGCCATTTTAGTGCGAATGGAATGGATGTGACAAACTACTGGCTTCCATTTAGGATGCGTCTTGTTGAATGGTTGAGGAGGGCACCAGGGCTCGGGTATTTTTATACTGAGGAAGAGAACCGAAAATGAAGTCGCAGAAAGCACTGAAAGCAAGCAATTTCATGGTTGTATTTCTCGCACATTTCCAATTGTTCGGCGGGAGGTTCAACCAGCTTTTGGGCATCGATTATTGGAACACCTTTCGCGATCAGCAGTTTGGGTATCGGATTTTCGAGAATTTTCCGCTTCCCTTGCACCGCCCACGCGAGCTTAAACCTCAGGGTGTAACGATCGGTGTTACCAAATAAATACGACGTAATCCTCATTTTAAAAGATTTACTAAACCCAAACGTTTATCAATTACTTTTTCAGTTCATGCATCCATGCTATTATTGCATGCTTTTAAGTTTTCAAGCAGACGAATATAATCCAGTGGTACCAGATGACAAGTATGCAATAATTCCCCAATCATTACTGATAGCATTATTATTGAATTAAAATAGCGGTTATTTATGTAATCAATATCTTTATCATAATTGATAGGCAAATTTTGTCTTTGCTACATAATTTATATTGAGTTATATTCAATTGGAATTCAAGTGGAATTTATCTGTCTGGCAGCACTGCTCACAAGCCTCACGTGTTGTCATGGCGGCAAAAACTTTGGAGAGAATGTGGACAGCGTGCTTTTGCAAAAAAAACCTTTTTTTGAACTTTATGTGCCTATAACGTTGTTGAAATATTTCGTGTCAACTTCCCGAAATGCTTCGTGCGTGGTTTGCAACCATTTGATTGTGATCGGTACATGCAATTATGAAGTTGAACTTGTTTGCCATCATGCAGCTCTATGGCCTTTGTTGATCCAGAAGGGGCTATGGGACGTGCTATGGTTGCCTGCCTGTCAATTTATAAATAATGTTTAAAAATACAACGGTTTTAAGGCACTGTGCAAGTTGTTCCAGGATATTTCGTTTGTGCCTGCCTGTCAACGCGAACTGTAGCCAGAGAAGGTCTCTCCAGAACATGGTTTTCCCCGCCATGCACTTCAAATCCATCAAAACTTTTCGACCCTTAAGTCGGAAACACATCTTGTTTCATGCAGGTGGGTAGCATATGCTAGATGTTCATAAATGACTTGGAATATCAATAAACAGCTGATTAATCATTTTTTTTTCCATCATTGAAAATAATTCTGCAAAATGTTTTTTCAGATTCATTGGGTGTTCGGTATATAACTAATTTGATCCCTCCACCAGTCAAACAACTTACAACACAGGATAGGGAGAAATATTTGACTGACAACAAAATTGCGTTTGAGCAAGGCTATACCTGCTTTGTAACTGATTGCAAGCTTTGTGTCGCTCATCATAAGAAAGAAGTTGGCAAACTGTATATCAATAGATCAACAGGTTTGTGTTTAGATAGCTACAAACTTTGATCGTTTTACCTTGACAGTTCTATTTAATGCTTCTATATTCATTGAGTTTGTTGCTTGTCTTTCTCAAGGCATGTTTCTGTGTTTGCAATGCAAAAGTTGTGGCACTTGGGATGAACTTAAAAGCATTTTTGCAATGGTAAAAGCAAGAAAAAAGTAGGTTTGCTTTTTGAGGTTTTACAAAATGGATATTTGAGAACCACTGTGTTAAAGCATTTAATTACGAATTTTTCAGCATGCTTCCTTCGCTTAATCAATATCCAGAATGGCTGCCACCACAGAGAGAAATTGAACCATTTCTTGCCACCTATGGTGAAGCTGTTCCAATTGAAAGTCTGGATCCCATTAAATTACACGAAGTTTTGGAAAATTTTGACATTCAAGTACGTGAAGCTCCAATACATTTGACTAAATTTGATGATGCCAGTACCATTTACTGACTTGTCTGTTATAGATGCTCGGAATTGATATTCTTGAGAAATATGGTGCTAGGATCCTGTCCGATGCAACTCAGATGCTGTTCCCGATTTATGCAGTTGATGGGACATTTGTTGGGATGCACATCATACATTCTGGGAAGGGCGGAGAAATTGAGGTAGTTCCGAGGTAATCGAGGTGACACGTTTTCCTGAACTTTGTTCGAACATGTATGGGGATGTTTGTGACCAGTTGTTTGAAGGGTTGGGTAGCTTCACGTATTCCGTCTTCAATTTTAGATATTTTGTATGATATTTCAGACATTTAATTGGTGTGCTGTTTGGGTGGAAACAACTGAGTTTGAAACGGGACACCGTCATAGTTTGTTTAACCCCCTTTGAAGCTTTAGCCGTTGCTCAAGAAGTAAACATTCCTGTAGTCAGTTTGATTAATGGGAAATCGCTTCCATTAGAGGTATGTGAAACGCAGTCCAAATACGAGTTATCCAGTTTACCGCTTGCCAATAATTTTGTGGGGAAATTTGCATTTCTAGGTTTTGCCGCTGTTGGAAGCGTACGATAAAATCATTTTGTGGCTGGGAGATGATGTCTCTTCGTGGGAACTTTCTAAAATGTTTGCACGCAAACTGAATGACCGTCGATGTTTCTTTATTAGGTACGTTGTCTCTTCTGAATATCGCTTTAATGAGCGTCTAATTTTAAATAATACTAATAATGTTGAACAGGCCCCAGGTAGATCATCCTTTACCATTGGAAGCGATACGTTCCCGCATCAGCTTAGGTTCTATTCTAAAAGATGCACATCCCTTGGCTCACAAGGCCATCATCTCGTTTCGCTCTCTCCGGCAAGATGTGTTGGCTGAATTGTCGCATGCGAAGCAAGTCGCTGGAATAAAGGTAAGAGATCAGCATTTTTCAGATAAATATATAAAGGAATATTATTGTTATGAATGTCTCTGGAATAAAAGTAAGATATCAGCATTTATAGTTTTACAGTTTGTAGTTTTATTATAAACTAAGATGGTAATTGTATAAAATTGTTTATTAGTGGAAGCGATACCCAATGTTGAACCAGTTGTTGAAAGGACACAGACGCGGGGAATTAACAGTTTTCACTGGACCTACGGGCTCGGGAAAAACCACGTTCATTAGCGAATATTCGTTGGATTTATGCATGCAAGGCGTAAGTTGATATCGTATATTTGTTACCCATAAAATTAGACACGCAGATAGGTTAATTGCTTCACAAATCTTTGCATTCGCTGCTCAACAATTCCATTTGTGATTAAGAATAAGTGGAATTTAATGTTTCAGGTTCGGACCTTGTGGGGAAGTTTCGAAATTCAAAACCTGCGATTGGCCAAAATGATGCTTACACAGTTTGCCATGTAAATTCTCAATAACGTTGAAAAATACTTGAAATATCTGTGCTGTATATGGCTCTAATCTCATTCGTTTTTTTCAGGGTTCCCCTCGAGAAGCATCTGGATAAATTTGACCACTGGGCTGATCAGTTCGAAAAACTGCCATTGTACTTCTTGACGTTTCACGGGCAGCAGAGCATCCGGAACATATTAGATGCCATGCGCCACGCAGTTTACGTGCACGATATCGAGCACGTAGTCGTGGATAATCTTCAGTTCCTGTTGGGGACTTCCGAATCTCCCCACATGCAGGATCGGTTTTGGAAGCAGGACTTGGTTATTTCATCGTTTCGACAGTTTGCTACCGTGCATAATTGCCACGTGTCTCTCGTTATTCATCCACGCAAGGTCTATATCATTTAATCCCTTGCAAGGAATGTATTTCACAATTGGTCTTAATGCGTTTTGTTTTGTTTCAGGAGAATACCGATGAGCTGACTATCATGTCCATTTTCGGAGGTGCCAAAGCCAGCCAAGAGGCAGATAATGTTCTAATCATTCAGGATAATCGCTTAAGCTCACTGAGGGGCCGAAAATACCTTCAGGTAATTGTATACATTAAATTTTACAAATAGTCTAAAATGTAGTTTAAAAAAGTGGCCGACAATATTCACAATTGAAGCGTTGTTTACAGTCTGATTTTATATCGAATAAGAGATTATTATGTTTGTCGCATCGATTTCTCAATATATTTGCATAGTCTAGAGGAAAAACCAGGTATAAAAAGTTTCACTAATTTCTTTAATTTATACAACTAGGTAACCAAGAACCGGTTTGATGGAGATTTGGGTGTAGTTCCACTCACCTTTGACAAGGAGAGCCTCAGTTTTAGTTCCAAAAAGAAGCAAAAGAAAAGCGTGGAGAAACCACCAGAAATTGAGAAAATCAGTGAAACTAAAGATGAAATGCTTGCAGGTACTGAGACGTGAAATGTCATTCTAATATCAATGTTCTCCTGGTGCGCTTGACAGAAATATGCCTCGGCTGCACTATTGAAAGGATGATTTATTTAGAGCAATTCCTTCGTTCAAGGCAGTGCTACAGTTGCAAGAATCTCCACATAATTGTAGATCTGTAAAGCCAAAAAATACTTGCGTTATGAAAAGAAATTTAAACGGTAGCTAATTTACAGTGCTCTACTGTATTAAAAATGTTTCGTATACGAATCAAATGAAAATAGTATGGTAAATTTCAACAATGCTGAACGTTTTGGGTTCACATTCCCAACATTTTGTACTACGTCTGTAGTCAAAACTAAACTTTTTTGAAATTTTTTCATGAAATTGTCAGGAGCATACAAAAACAAAGTCATTCGACGAAAAAAAGCTTGAACTTATTATTGAATTGGTTGCATGTTTTTTTCTCAGTGCACAGCTTTGGGATATCATTACATTTTGAAGAAAAACTAAAAAAGTCATACACCGTAATTTGCAAACCATGCTGCTCAAGCATGTCTTTTGAACAGCATGTTTTGCAAATTACCATGTATGGTTTTATGTTGTTCAAACATTTCATGGAATGCAAATGCTGCAAATAGACCTGAACTGTTTTTATGAAAAGTTCATTCGGTTGCAGCGTGTACATAGGCATAGAAAATTTAAAATGTTATTTGTAAGAGATGTTTTTACTGTTAGAATAATGATACCCTGTTAGCAATTTCCAAGAATTCCGACTAAGTGACCACATTAATCATTTGTAAGCATGCTTTTTGATGCTGAAAACGTTTTGTACAGCGGAATTTTTGTATTAAAAAATTTTCTATACACTGGTTTATTACTCAATGGTGTTACACCAACAAAGAATTGATTATGATCCTCAGATTAAACCATCACAATTGAGGTCAGTAGTAATTTTGACATTATTTGATAATACAATACCGTATTGAAAGGCTTTATGTAACATTGCTGGCAATCGTAATGGATTATTTGTAAGGGGCACCACCGTACAGGACACTTAATAAAGTTAATAGGAATTTTAGCATTGCTGGAATGTGTAATCGACAAAAAGAGGCATTGTGTCATGCTCAAGGATGGATATTTAAAATATCCATTATTAACGCCAGCAATGCTTAATAAAATCTTGTAACCTTGCCTAATCATCTATGATGATGTCCAGCATTGCTAAAATTGCCAAAGTTTCACATAAGGTCAAAATTACATTGGCCCACGTGTAATCATTTCAATAATTAAACTATTTATATCAATTGTGTTTTGGATGGATTTCGTTTGGCAACACGGCTGAATCGGGTTGCTATTTATCGATTAGTCTTGCCCAGACTGAAGCCAAGCAAATGGAGTTTGTCATGACTTGCTATGCCGCATGTGATGAATTTCAGCAATTTTTGACTGGTATTTATATGTTTTGTTCTATTCTTTTACATGTATCACAAGATAATAACAATGTTTATGGTTGATTATGATAGGGCATTAATTAAGGGTATGCTTGCATGCACATGTGTATTCGCATGCATGTACATGTATGTCGGAAAAAGCACTGTTTGGAGTGAGTTTTTACGTTTACACATTGTTGATAAAAATTCTGTATTATAAAAATTACAAAAAAAATTACCCTTATTTAAATTTCAATATTAATTCAGTAAAATAATGTGGATAAAATTGTCTTTTAAAATAATTAAAAAGCGTCCAACGTGTTTTATATGACCAATACATGTAGCCTTCTCATAAATTCACATCAATAATTAACAATTAACATATGTAGAAGACGTTATCACAGCTACATGTATAAAATACAAGACGCCATGACATCACGAAACCCTCATTCTAAGTTCTCTGGTAAACTGACCGTTATCTGACCAGTGCCACAAAATACTAATTAAACTTCTTTGCAGGATAAAAACTGTGTTTCTCTGGGCAGAAGAAACATCGAAGCAAAAGCTTTTACCACATGCACTAGTGAGTTTTTACATCTTTTTGTATTTATTCCAAGAATGTGACTTTCAGTGTGTCTATCGGTTTTAACAAAGCTGTCTTCTATTTTCATTAGATCCATATTTGATATATATAGCAAGATGTACTTTGCCGGGAACATTGCGAGGGTGTGCAAAGTCTTCCAGAGGTGTGGTCTTACAGTTCAGCGTTCCAGTGGCCTGTGTTGCAAACGTGCCACTGGCTTCCACGGTCATATTTCCCGTAATTACTGCATCTCTGCTACGAACAATCGGATATCCACTTTGAAAGACCCCGACCCGGATTCAGCAGATGCGGAGAACTGCTCAGTTGCTTCTCTCGTTGATAAGATCAAATCAAACATAACGCTTAAACACGGGTTACGCTATGAACACCAATTCCACGACGTCAATAGTGTGGTTGACCATTTATTGAAATTCAAAGACGTTAAGCAGGACCGGTTACTGAGCCTCTTTGTAAAGCAACCCAGTTTATGTCAGCACTACTTCAGAAGCTGGGAAAAATCTCTGGACGCCCTGCACGGCAATGGTATTCCAGTATCCCAAAT
Source organism: Rossiulus vilnensis (assembly GCA_034700785.1). Taxonomy (NCBI): domain Eukaryota; kingdom Metazoa; phylum Arthropoda; class Diplopoda; order Julida; family Julidae; genus Rossiulus; species Rossiulus vilnensis. The sequence continues at coordinate 9,991 of JAQIXS010000164.1, read as the reverse complement.
ACTGAATATTTTAGAAGATTGTCCACAAATTCTGAAACGGGACCCGGTGGCGATCGACAATGTTTTTGTATGTCTAAGAGAACACAACTTTCATGACAAGCGTCTTTTAAAACTACTTTGCCAAACACCGGAATTACTGCTCATAGATGCTCACACGATCTCCCAGCAAATTGCATCTTTGATGACACTGTTCACCAAGAAGGATGTCCTGAAGTTGGCCATCACCTCCCCTCAAGTTCTGCTCGAAGATTTCGAAGATGTCGAAGACAAAGTGCGCTACATCGTCCATGAAATTGGAGTGGAGCAAACGTTTATTGTATCCAATGCTGCGCTTTCCCACTCGCTTCAGCACATTCAATTGCGGCACGAGGTCATGCTTCGCACTGGCATGTACCGAAAACCTCACCCAAAGAAGAAAATCTTAAATCCTAGCCTCTCTGATATGCTGGCCACGTCGAACAAGACTTTCACCGAAGACATTTGCAAAATCAGCTTGGACGAGTACGTGGTCTTTGGAAGAATGCTCCAGCGTGAAATTGAGAAACGAAAAGCGATGGAGGAATCCTCGGACTCTGAAAGTGATAGTGAGGATGATGAAGAAGAAAAGAATTAAGTATCTGGAATTGTTTTTTAGCCAGACTATGACTGAAAAACTGATGGATTTCCATCCAATGCCTTCAGTTAAGGCAAACATTAGTCATCAGGAAAAAGTGTGAAAAAGGTTTGTAATGGTAAATTCCCTTTCTGAAATAAAAGTTTGACAACGTGTTAAAAAACAAGATGAACCTGGTATTATTGCATCAATAATGCTTGCTAGGTAATAAAGGGTTTGTACAAAGGGTCCCTGACGTTTTCAAAATAAATTCTGTTAGCAAGAACAAACATTCAAACCTAGTGGCATATGTACAATATTTCACAAAACGTAATGCCTTTGCTGAACGTTATTTGCTTTAGCCAATTGAAGGTAATTATTAATTTGCAATCAGTTTTCAGATCCTCAATTATTGTCACTTTCCTGATTAACAGCATTTCAAGGAAGGTGTTAAAGGTGCGCATAATGAAAGGTAAGCATGTTTGCATTATACATTTTATTGTCGAGTATACATTTTGCGTACACCATGAACTTGCAGCAAAACATATGGATAAATGCAGTTATACATGTATAGTTGGCTTGCTATTAACATGTACGTTTAAAAATGCGAGTTTAGACTATAGGTGAATCTGAGCATCAAACCTGCAAATCCCAAATGGGTGAAAATCATTTTCACCAATGATTAATCTGAAAAGACAACCAGTTGACCTAAAACAGTGGCATCAGTCATTCATGCTTTCTCCATAAAACCAATTCACAAAAGTGTTCGAAATTTGTCTTCCCTGATAATGGCTAATGTTGGCCAGAAGTTGTCTAAACTTTCACCTCTTGATAAAATTTTGAAGTATACGTGGCGGTGATTTAACGTGAAATCGAATGTGATTGGGTCAGAAAATATTCAACGTTCCTGTTGATGGTCGATGATTTACTTAATATTAACAATGTGCGACTTCAGTTTTCTTTTATGCCGGTAATACTGTGGGCCTCTTCCGTTGCAATCGCTGCTTTCGTTGAATGGACAACCCCTTTCAGGCGAGCTTTTTCTTTGGCTGCTGCAACCGTCTGGGTGGCTGTCTTCGGTCGAACTGTCTTCCGAGGAATCTTCCTCGAGTTTGCGTTTCAAGTATTCTTTCCGCCTTTGCAGCTCTGCCTCGCTGACGTCGGACAGAAACGGGCGTGAGTACAAGCTTCCGCTGTCTTCGGAACTGTCACTACTTATGCGTATTTCAGCCGGTTCCGTCGTTGGCACACTGTTGGTGCAGGAAGATCTGGAACTTGAGTTGAGGTTCTTCGATTTGTGTTTCGCGCGGGTTGTCGAGTTTTCGTAAGGTTCGCACGACGGAAAATGTCCTCTCTCGCGAGTATCTTTTTCACCTTTGCGCACTTCTTCCGGAGGTCTTTCACTGCTAACACTCCTGCTACGCCTCTTTTTAGTCTTCTTTCTCTTTTTTCTGTATAAAAAAATCCTGCTTTGAAACTGGTGTTTAAAAATGCGGATTCACAAATTTCTCTTTGCATATCACATACTTTCTCTTTTTTGACTCCGATCTGCGTTTACTTTTTTTGCTAGAACATAAACTGCTGTCGCGTGACGAAATGTGGTGCCTGGCCATCTTGGCAGAAGTGGATGATTTGAATTCTTCCGGATATAGCTCCTTGTATCCGCTATGTCCCCACCTGCATAGTTGTTGGACAACGTATATTAGGTTAGGTATTTTTCTCGGAAAACCGGTAAGTAGGTGAAAAAACATGTATAAATCAAAAATGGTTACAAATAGAAAGGTTTTATTACCTATCTGGATCTTTCTCTTCAATTTCCATCAGTTTCCGATTCCAGAAGTTATCCCCTACTCTTTGAGATTCTCTAGCAGCTTGCTTTTGCTTCTGTAGTTCTTTCATGTTGCACTGTACTCTGTCTTGATAAGAGGCTGCTGCTGACAAACCACTTGGACCACCATACTCATCCATGCGCATTCGACGTCTGGAAAAATGTACATGAAATTTCATGAAAAAACAATTCATTTCCATTACATATGCTAGCTGTTCTGACTAACCTAATATAGTCGTCTGTAACCATCATAGTGAGCCCCTTTTCAACCTCCCAGTGCTTCCACATTTCTTCTTCTTCAAGCATCTGAAATTCGGTAAAATTGCACAAATAAATAGCCTGGTTTACTTGATGGTTTCCAAAAAACTGGTAAACGAACCCCAAAAACCATGCCATCAATTAAATATTCATGTCAAATCGTGATATATTTTACACAGCGCTCACCCTATTATGATAGCCAGTACTACGGATAGTATTCCTCAACAGGTCTTTCGCGGCTCTCGTAACCATTTTGAAATTAAATTAAATGTTATTTAAATTAAAACGAATAAAAAGCACGGAAACATTGACGTTACCTGTGCAAACACGAAAAATTTACGAAAACGTTCTGCATGATTGACAGTGCTGTCAGATTTCCCCCGCTAGGTAGAAACATGGCTTTAGTAAATGTTTTATTTTTTAAATATAAGCCAACGATTAAGCGACAGTAAAAATTGCATGAATTACTAAAACGCCAAAATCAAATTCTAATTAAAATATCTAACTTCAAAAATTTATGTCATACATCTGGTAAGGTGGAAGGAAGATTGTTAACATATGGACGATCTGGTCCTACGGCAGTCACGTGCATTCCCCCAGAATGCGAAAGCCGTAGAGGTGTTCTGTGTTTTGTATTTCGTTGGTTAATTTTTTAGTTTGTAAAATTTATTTTGCTTGTTCTGCTTGTACATAAGTTGTTGAATTAGATAGTTTCCTAACCATAGTTTAACAGCGAGGAGGAACAAGATTTTAATTTTGATGAAAATTGCAGATTACGGAGACGATTTGTATTCGAAGAATCGTAGGATAGCTGTACGTATGACGTTTATTTTAATCTGAAGAAATGAAATGTGGTGCCGTACCAAATCGTGAGATGATTCATCTGCTTGGTTTTTGATCATATCATTTGTTATTCGCTATATCGTACTGTTGAAAAAGAAGCTCCTTTAGCTTCGAGGTCTGAAATGCGGTTACCCTGAAACGCTACATGTTTTGGCACGGTGCTGTGGTGCTTAACCTCTCAGGAAGCAACAGCTTAGCACTTGTTCATCGTGAATTACACGTGGTTGGGATAAACACATAATTTTCAAAGGGCTCAATGTGTTTGCTCAGAACATTTTGTAGGATCTAGGACTAATTTTTCACTGACCCTAAACCTTATCAGATTTTCCTAGCGGATGCGTACAGGAAATGGCCAGAACCTTTGGACTTTCAGTTTTCCATGGTCAGCTTCTTTCTCTGTTTCATTGTGATTGATAATCCTCAAACAGGTTTGAAAAGGGTACATCTGGGTTTCTTGTTCCAAATCTAGTGCTTTTGGTGGAAATTTCTACAGTCATCTGCTAATCTGATTTGTAACACTTGTTGTTAGGTATCTTTTCTGCAGTTTTTGGTGAAGTATTGGAAAATGGTGTTGAATTCTAAATTGGTTATCTGAAGTAAATTCTGAAATAATTTCACTAAAATTCACTGACTGGGATGCATAATGTGCCTTGACATACATTTAGTCTTTGTTTTCTCAGCATTCATTAGTATGGGCTAAAACAGGACAGGCTACTTTCTAGAACGTAAATAATTGTTTGTGAACAATTTATGTAGAACAATCAACAATTCAAATTGCAGTTGGAATGTTTGCCTACTGCATTGTCAGAACAGCAGACTGACACCAACTCTGATTGTTCTGATATTCTTGATGAGGTTTCTAGAATTGTTTATTCTTCTCAAATACAATATAGAAACATTACTGAATAGTTACTTCAACTTCATGTGCTGCACTTAATACTGCAGGTTCTCACTTTAGCTGGAAAAGTCAGGGAATTTTCAAATTTCCACACAGAAGTAGATGAAATTTTATCAGATAAAATGCCAACATTAAATTTCCATTATCTAAATGTTTATGACACTGCTCAAGTGTATCTAATCACACTAATGCATTAATAGGGAATTCCCCTGTTTGCATTACACACATTAAATTTTTGATTTAATAAATACAAGTATGTACTGTACTGTAAATGTTCAAGCACCCATAATTATTCTGTTAATCTTTTTCTAGATACTTTATTAAGCATAATGGAAGGAAGCAAAGAAGCTAACAAAGAAATATCTCAATCAGGCATTGGTCAAAAGCAAAAAAATCAGAACCAGTATAAATCTAGACAACCTGGGGAATTCCAAAAAGCAAGGAAGGCTCCAATTAAACCTAAGTATTCAGCGAATTCTTCAAACAACACCAGGTTAGAAATAGAACATTTCTCATAATCGCTAAATTGCTGTCTTTGCTTGCATATAAGTCGCAGTTTTTTCAAAAGATTTTAAGATCTGAAGAAGGGGTGCTGCTTATTCGCACAAAAATGTCGATTAATGGCATCGCCTTTCGATTTATCCCAACAGAAAATGCAAAATTACTTCACCACAGGGGATAATGGTAGTTTTAAATGGTTTTAAAGTCAATTTTAATCTGTTTCAAGAAAACACGTTCTCTCTCAATAATAAATTAATTAAAAAGTTAATTTGATGAGTAATTTAATTTTTCTTAAAACTAAGGTCTAATCTTGGGATGCAGCTTATATGAGCATGCAGCTAATACGTGGGATCAAATATGGTATTCTAGATGCGGATCTGGATCGAAAACATAAAAAATTAAAATGTATTTTGTAGTGATGAGATTGAACAGCACCAACCGGCATCCACGAGAGAAAACAATGGAAATGCAAGATGGAGCCAATCGAACGAAGGTGGTGTTGATAATAACGGTGAAAAATCTCGTAACAACAATTCGAATGTGAGGCGAGGTAAGCTTTGCCGGAGTTTGAATCCCTTGCTCTACCAGTAAACTACGTTATTAACCTGTATTCATTTACCAATTGTGGGCAAATAACAGCTCTTAACAGCCGTGTGCAATTTTCAAATCTTTCTAAAAAATATCTTTACAGGGCAGAATGCTTGGTACGGTAGTAGGCAGCGGGGTGGCCATACAGAGGATTATTCTAACCGCGCTCGCAACACAAACAGCGATGGATTCACCGAAATTCGAAACGGCAAGAAGCAACCCGGAAGAGGAGGGAACAGTTTTCGAAGCGGTTCCCGAGGACGAGGCCAACGTCGGGGCAACTACCCATCTGACGGTACAGGCAGAAGAGACGATAATCGAAATGGGCCTGCTTCCATTTCGCAAAACATCGGCTCAACGCCCACAACTACGGAAAACCAACCTACGCTAGCCGTAAAACCAAATGCATGGACGGATAATGCGTTCCCCATTACCAAGGCATTCGAGAACACCGCTCTCAAGGGGTTACTGCCAGAAACCGCCGAGGAGGAGGATGAAATGGTTGAACGGGCTTTGCAACTGAGCTTGAATGAAATTAAGATGCCACACGGCAATCACAGCAGTCATCCCTTGGAAAGGTTAGATTGCTTTGCTCTTTATTCATATATTGATCACTAGAATCACTCAGGTTCTCTTTCTTTCTTTAATGGCAAAAATAACTTTACTTCCAATAACCTGTAAAAGTCAGGGAGGTTTAGTTTTATTTCAGTGTGAACCCTGTACCTTTGTTCCATATTTCTTCTCTCAGTGCTTCCATTGTGTTTGAGATATGCTGTGTCTTTCCAGAAAAAATTCCAGTTCTTCGGACGTTGAGGAATTTAACGAAGCCGAAGAAGCCAAAAAGATGCTACAGCCAAACGATTTTCCACCATTGTCGGTGTTGATGTCGTCGCGCCTTGACGGGGGCTTCGTCGAGGCAGTGACTACGCAGCCGAAATCGGAGATCGTGACCCAGCTTTTCGAGACGGAGAAGCCGGAAAGCGAACCTCCGGAACCCAATTTTACCAGAAAAACCCACCCCAACGGCAAGGGAGAAAACGAAATCGGTCGGTCCAACAGTGAGGCTTGGGATCGTTACGGTGCTAGGCCTAAGAAGAAAGCTGCGCCAGCCGGCCGAGGTTTCGGCAGGGGGAGAAAGGGAAGCGAAGGAAAAATCGGTGAACTTGTTGCTTCTTCGGTTTCAACTGCTCCTTCAGCCCTGAGAACATCTCCTCCTACCAGCAAGCCGAAAAGTACTCCAAACACCATGGACTCTGAACAGTTTGAACCAGCCGAACTTGGCTCCGACATTCCAAAAACGGATTTAGCATCCTGCTCAGTGCAAAGCAAATCTGTAACCGGAGCAGTTCCCTCACAAGATGCTGCACAGACCGTCGATCCCTCGAATTTGCCTAGCATAGAGAACGCGCTACAAGTAAACGCACCCACCAATGTGGCACCTCAAGTGCGAATATTGAGCAATGCGACCGATGTGCCGGAAAGTGCTACACAACACGTGGCTTTATTGGATACGAGGCAGACGCCGGATGTGCGTGACAGTTTTGCAGGAGCTACGCTGACCCCTTTCCACGTGCCATTGGTGGTGGACGTTGCTCAAGCAGAAAATACGACCGAAGAACCACCACCACACATAGAAATCGCAATTGCAGCATCGGATAATAGCGATAGTGCCAAAGACGAGGAGATACGTATCCTCAAGGAAGAACTTAATCGGCTCAAACACGGCCTGGACGGAAACCACTATGACCCTGCTCATTACCCCCCGCCTTACGGAGTCATGCCGCTCCACGTACCCTACCTCCTGCCCATGCCCTATTACCGGTATCCTTTCCCCGGAATGCCGGTTCCAATCGTCCGGAACGATGGAATGTTCGATTCATCGCTCGCTACGGTCCCTTACATGCCAAATGCTGCAAACTTTTGCAACCAGGAAATGATTCCGATGCAGCAGATGACCATTCCAGAAATGTGCAATGAGGTGGCATCCATTTCGATGCCTTCCGGCTTCGAAATGCCCGATAGACCTGACCTAACGTCCAGCCTTTCGCCCACTGCAGAAGTGTTCCACCCAAAGAAAACTCCCCCCGCAGAAGTGTTCAACCCGCGGCAAAATCCCCACACTTATGCGAGAAGCGAGCAGGGTTACAATCACGAGGGTCGGAAACAGAAGCCGAGACCGTCGAATTATAACAAGCGAGGAAACGGAAAGAATTTCCACGGGCAGTACCAGAATAATTATTCGTCGCGGGTTAACCAGAGCTACGACACGGTGCCAAATTTCGCTTCGCACCCATTTCCGAATAACCGAGGCCTTCAGAATTTACAACTGCCGTTGTTAGCGCTGCCGGATACTAAGCTTTCTGGTTATACTTCTAACTGGGTTAACGATCATGGGCCACCTGCATTTTGAACTGGATGATGCCTGGGAGATGTGATACGTTTATGGATTACTTAGGAATGAACTGCATTATAAACTGGATAGGATAAGTGAACGGAATCGCCAGAATCACTCCGTAATAGTTGTGCCTTCCAAAACGATGTCTTTGAGTGTGATTCGCTCGTGTATAATCATATACATACATATAGATACCACGTACACTTCTTGAATCCTGTATAATATTTGTTCTATCTAATGTGTAAATGAAAATAAGTTTAGAAATTTGAAAAAGTACAATTGTGAGTTTCATTTGGTTTGAAGTTTCGTTTAGCAAAATCGAATAATTTCCTGTTTAGATTCCGAAAGACCTAAATAGCATTATTTTTTTAAATAAGTTATTTATGGGTGAAAACCACAGGGATTTTATTCCATTGCTTTTGCTCAATTTGGTTAGAATGTCGATGAAACTGTCTGGTGAGACATGGCATTTTAGCATGCAAAATTCTGATGGCAATTTCTTAAGCTGAATCAATCTCATTAGTTGCTCAAAGGTATTCTCCCCACAGTGCAAATCTGGGATGGAAGGTCCCAAACATTTGTACAACAGAAATCGTCTTATTTGGTATATATGTATAATTTAATCATAAGTATTATTTTAATTTGTATCTTGCACAATGGTAAATCTTAGAAGCTATTGTCAGTTTATTTCATGTTTTCATGTGGGCTAGCTTTTAAGTGCAGAAGTTCTTTCAAGATTAATTTTCAGTAAATGCATAGAAAGGTTGATGCTGATTAGTTATACATGTAATCGAGGTGGTTATTTGTTGCTTCTCTCGCACTATGGCATAATAGAATTAGAAATTAGTACAGGGGCTTGAGTTATGTTTACATCTGCACTTTTCAAAAGGAGTGAATTGGCGGCTACATTTTTTTACATTTTCCTTACACAAAAATTTCAACGTCATTATCCTTCTGATTTTGTGGGGATTTTCTTATAGCTAGTAAGTTATAGCACTGATTCATGCCGAAATCCAACTTGCTTAGTAGTAGTTTTATATTAGTTTACGTGTAGAATTGCCATTGTACTAGGTTTCAAATTATAAGGTGTTTCAAATGTCTACATACAATAAGAATAATTTTCTTTTATTCTTTTTTTCCAATTATTCTTTAATAATGCCTTTTTATGAGGACCACCTTGCCAATGCTGCACCTCATTTGTTCCTCGCTTAGCATGGTGTTTGATATCTAAATATCGTGGATTTTCTTTTCCAGTGTTTTACGATAGCCTACATTTTCCATAAAATAAAGTAGATCTTAAATAACTCTGGGAAAAGAAAAAGGATGTTAGGTTTCTCATCACAATAGGCAAAATAAGATTAATGGCTATTTTTATTTGTCCTTACAAACGAGCATGCATGTACATATAAAACTCCAAAACACGATTCCTCTTTTTTATTGTAATCACTGCTTTGATAAATGCTATTCCTTGTAATTAAGTCATGTTTTGTGTTTTATCATAATGATCAGCGCACGTGCTAATTTTTATTTAAAAAGTTCCTATCGTTTTAATGAGTGTTTTAGTCACGTATTACGGTATATTATCATTCAACTGTGATCTTTGTTCATGCGTCTACAGAAATTTATAAAACTTGAATTCACAGCATTGCTATATTTAAGAGCTTAATGTGTGCCTTTATATTTGTTAAGGGAAATTTGGGCTGGCCAAATTCACTTGTGATACTTGTAATTACCCAAATACTTGGTATTATTAATTTTAAATAAAAGATCGAGTTTATAAACGTAACTAGCAGTTATTCATATTTTTTGATCTGGGATATGAAAAGTTGAAACGTTATTTGTCAAGATCGAAATACATGTAAAATAGTAGCGTACCGTTTTTTTTGCTATAAAAGTATTGTTTATCTGTCCGTGTATATATTGTTTATAGTCAAAGTCCAATAAACGTATTTATGACGCAAAATACGGCCTACCCGAATAACTGCAAAATAAATTGCGTTAAATAAATATTCAAGAAGTCGAAGGGCATGAAGTCATGAAATGAAATCCAGGTCATAGAAAAGGAATATTTTAATTTAGGGTCATGAA